>OVAO01000464.1:0-21086 GCA_900406285.1 Biscutella auriculata | reverse complement strand
TCCTGTCTTCGGGAAGCAAAAGATGTCTGCTATCTCTTCGAAGGTGACTCGTCGCTCTATGTCGTCCCATCCTTTGAAACTGATATAACCGCTGTCCGACTCATCCTCATCATCGTCGTCCTGAAAGTGAACCTCCAGCGAGGCAAGAAAGGCGCATGTGTGCTCTCTAAACTCGGGCTGACGAAAGTGCAGCAGGGAAGCTATACCCATATCCTCCATGATCGAGTGGACATCGTCCTCAATGCCGAGTTTTCTTAACGTGGGTACATCAAGCATGATTGACTTAACGGACTTATGCTCAATTAACGCGTGGTAATGGGAGAGCTTGGTAGGCGCATCATATCGATCTATCGGAGAGTCTGAATCCAGAGAAGGAGGGAAAAAGTCATATTCATTTATTAATCAAATGTATTCTAACACATATAAAGTTACTCAAATTTAAGGTAAATAATATAATTTGATTCATATTGAATATTACTCGTATATTTGATTATTAATCGAATTATTAACAATTAGAGATTTTACAATAGCTAGGATCAAAGTGATAAACAATCCAACGACTAATTTCAAACCAGAATAACTCAGTCGTAATTAAACCATAAGTCCACCGTTAAAGAAAAAGTATACTCTGTAAATCAGCCTTAGATCATACCACATTAAATCAGCACACTAAATCCTATGCTCTAAATAATATTAACACATTAGCACAATACCGTAAGTAGTATTTTTAAAATATTATCCCTATACCATGAAATAATATAATATTACAAGTTGAGATGTCTTATTACACAACTATGATGTCCTACTATTAACTATTAATTTCTTATTAGGCAGCTATGATATCATATCACTTGGGAAATGATGTCTTTTTACGTTACTGATGTAGGAGAACGGTTCGCACTAACATCGAGAAAACATGGAACGCGGTAGTTTTAAATTTCATATCTAACGGTTGAGTTATCTAGTTTTTATTTACATCCTGGCTGAGATATGAGACAAGGTTATTCCACATATTAGCCCTCGTATTAGAAATTTTGCTAACTCATAAATCAGCCGTGAATATCATCTTTAATTTCTTTTTTCGTTGTCGTCGTTGATCGTAATCAATCCAACAGATAACATTCATCCAGTCTTTAATTTCTTTTTCTCTCCCTCTTAGTCTTGCCTCTCTTAGTCTTTGTCTTTAAAGGGAGATGCGTTTCTTAGTCTTAATAAAACAAAATCCTCGTTTTGAACCGTTTCTTCCTTAGAATCCCTCTCTTGTCTTTTCTCAGGCCTCATCGCCCTACTTTAAGAAGGGCTTTCTCATGGAGTCTGATAATTACATCTCCGACATACTGCTCGAGTACCATCGTCTTGTCATTGTATCTTTACCCATCGACGGTCACTTGTCATTGTATCCATACCCACGTGGATGTAATCGGGCAGACAATGACCGTCAGCCCGTGGATTGGTGGTCGTGGAGATCCTATCAGAATATGCTTCACCGCGACCAATCCATGGGTTCCTCCTCCTCGGGACTTCGGCTGGCATTAGTGGAAGAACAAAACTTAACTACATGTTTTTGCTAAGTCAGTAGGTTCTCGCCGATATTGTTACCCGAAGCATCTTCTGGATATTTTTCTTGCTACAATTTTATTCAACTTGTTGCTATCCACTTATGTTTTGGCGTTTATGCCTTCACTTGTAGATCGTTCAATCAACCTTCGAGCCTTTGTAATCTGTCGATTTGTCCTAATGAAATATCTTTTGCTATCTCTATGTTTCAGTACACAAGAAACCCTATTTCCATGGGATAGGTCGACCCAACTGTAATTAATACATAACCGAGCCACTATTATAAAGTAACTCAGCCGTTGGAGCAAAATAATACAGCGTAAATCAGCCGATGAAGAAAAATTATCCATCGTAAATCAGCTGTTAGAGAAAAATTATACACCGTTAATCAGTCGTTGTAGCCAAATTTAACTCCTTAAATCATCCTTTATTAATTATTAAATCAGCCTTATCAAACCTGAACTTAGGCACTAAATAATAAACCGTCAATCCATTAATTAGCCGTAAGCAAACGTAACTCAGCCTTTATTAAATCATAAAGCAGTTGTTATTAAGTTAGAACTCAGACATATTTAACATAATTCAGTTGTTTAAAACAAATTTGTAATCCGTAAATCAGTTTTCAAATTCGTTTTCCTACTTAAAGTACCTTCTCCCCTAAAATAGTTTCTCCCCTTACGAATTAAAAAGCCCTATACTAAATCATTTTACCCATCGAGAATCTTAAACAAATCGATTTCTTCCTAGTTGCCTAGCAGACATGTCCGACACCTCCAAGAGTTTGCGAAGGTTTGCAAATTTAACAAATGATTCTGATATCTCGTCGAAGGCTCCAACGTCAAGCCATAGCGGGTAGACATCGAGGGTGTACATAGTACCTACTCAATGTTGGTGTGGCGAAGAAATCGTTGTGAGGACCTCGAAAACGGAAATGAATCCGTATCGGAGGTTCTATCGATGTTCTTTTGTTGCCGAAGAGAGGGCATGGTTGAATAGAATTGCGAATGTTGATCGGATATTGGATATGCTGTTATCAATTCTTATACCTTGTTTGAATATGATAGTTGGTGAATGATAAACATGTTTTTAAATGACTCGATGAAGGAGTTCATAACGAATTGGAAACGATAAGTAAGAAGTTGGCTAAGTACGAGGAGGAAATGAAAGAGGTTCAAGAGTCCTTGGAGGAAGATATGATACGAATTGAATAAGTTGATATTAACCTCTTTAATCACTTTCATAACAAGATTGAAGAAATTGAATGTCGCGTTAGGAAGATTACGGTGTTATTGTTCTTGTTTTCGGTAGTTATTATAGTTACTGTAATGAAATCAATGTACCTGTAACAACAATTATAAAACATAATTATAGCCGTAAATCAGTCGTATAAGCCGTAATTGAACCCCTAAATCAGCCGTCATAAGAAAGCTATGTGACAACTGATTTAGCCATCAACTATGTCTCTGTATAAACGAAGTCAAACCCTTAACGATGTCTTTTTATGATTTTATAATTGACTGACTCGTAATAAATCCATAAATCAAAAAATAAAACCAGTCTAATATAATATAAAATATAATCAGTAAATCACTCTGAATAATACAATATTAAAATGTAATCCGTAAGCTATAATGTCCTGCTACGTGGCTATGATGTCTTATCACACAGCTATTATATCGTATTACGAGGCGAATGATGTCTTATTACTTACTGAGGTAAGTAATTGAGACATTGTCGTTTTTACAAACGCAACATACGTAATTGTACTACCTATCTAAGCCATAATTATAGCCGTAAATTAGCGATAACTATATCTTTAGCAGTTTAGGACAATTCTACTCTGTAAGTCAGCCGATAGAGAAAATTCTACTATGTAAGTCAGCTGATTTAGTTCACTAAATTGCCTTTCACGGCTGTGTTATAATAGTCGTTACGACTGAGTCACCTTACGTTTTGAAGGTTAATATACGTATACTAATTTATCTTCAGTGTGATTTTCTGATTAGATTTGATTATACGGTTGAGTTATATTAGTTGTAACGGCTAGGTTCTAATACTTCATTCCATTCTTGATATTACGACTGCGTTACTTTAGATGGTTGATTTAAGGGTACTATTATTATTATATTACGACTTACTTATTATGTTATACGATTGGCTTAATATGTTATTACAACTAGCCTATTATGTTAAACGGTTGGCTTAATATATTATACCGCTGGCTTATTATGTTATTACGTTGAGTTCTAACAACATGTTTCTAGAGCATCTCATTGCTTTCATACATATTACTAATATAACTAAAGAAAAGAAGAACACCAACATCGTCTTCTTCATCAAACATCGTTCCATTTTATCAATCTGGCTTTGAAACTGATCTAACATGTCCCCCCGTAGCTCTTCAATTCGTTGGGAATTCTCCTATGTGAACCCATTCAGCGTCATAACTTCCGTTTTAATCTCATCCTTATCAACGAAAGGATTGCATATCTTTTCCAATTTCTTCATTATCTTGTCCAATTCATTATCGGCTCCTTCGTCCACCCATTTAAAGACATGCCTATCATTCTTCAACTGCCAAGTGCAAACAAACCATAATAATTCAAGACAACATGTTATACATTACGCATGCATTAACATATCAGAAGGTTACAATCCCAATCAGACACTTAACAAACTTTTGATTAACAATATCAACTTTATTCCATCATACCTCCTTCGTTGCTGCTAAAGAGCATCGATAGAACCTCTGATACAGATCCTCAGCCGTTTGTGAGGTCCTAACAACGATGTCATTGCCACACCAGAAAGTCTTTGGAACTTCGTACACTGTCGTGGTCTGCCAGCACAAACAACCGTCCGTTGGAGCATGCGAGGAACTTGGAGCTTGCGAGGAACTTGGAGCCTGCGAGGAACTTTCTAAACTTTCTGGAAAGTCGGACACGTCTAATTGGGAGAAAACGATTTTGCGTGTGTATGGTTTTGTAAGAACATAGTTCCTGTCTAAATAAGAAGTTGTAAAATAATTAGGGCTGGGAAACTAAACCGGTACCAAAAAACCGAGCCGAAACTGACAGAAAAAGATGTTTTATTCTTAATTTTTTGTTTTATTTATAAGATGTCGTATTACGAGGCAAATGATGTCTTATGATGATAGTTATTAAAGACATAGAGTTAGCTCGGCCTCCGATAGTGCTCACGAAAAGTCGCTTTAAAACCATTGGTTACCTCTATCTGTCCCTCTATTTCTTACTCTAAAAAATTAATTTTAAATATAATAGTTGATGTATAACACAACATAATATATAACCCAACCACATCATAATACATAGAAACGAACTCAACCATAACATAATATATAACCTAGTCAAATCATAATATATAACCCAGTGACATCATAATATATTGAAATTAACTCAGTCAAGTCATAATAAATAACTCAGCCACATCATAATATATAGTGTTAATGTTGAATATTTTGTTATATAAATAACCTAAATACTAATAATATTATACAAGTTAAGATGTCATATTACGAGGCAATGGTGACTTATTACGTTACCGAGGTAGAGTACGGCTCAGCATTAATAACTCATTAAATGACAGCTATTAAGACGTAGATATAGCGACCCTCTGATAATGCTCACGAAAGGTCGCTAAGTTATCATCCCTTGTTTAAGATGAGTGTATAAAAAGGGTATTACCAAGGGTTCTCATCTCTCAATAAGTTAAGAAAAAATGGCGAAACGTATTCTAGATAACTATTTCGACGAAAACTACCACAGTTACCTACTATACCGCAGAAACCAACTGCAGTTAACTCAACCGTCAGATTCCTCAATGGAATGTCAACGGGGGTGGAGTTCGAGAGTCAAGGGAGTGGTGGAGGAAAAAGGGTGGGGGAAGAATCGGTTCGAGGAGTTGAACCGAGTGAAGCATCCGTTTTGGGGGAATGAGCACTCAAGAAAATGGCATGCCGCGGTACGCCGATGCCGCCGGTCAAGGGACCGTTTCCGAGAATGCTCAACTTCCTGCAACCGCGTGGTGGCGTTGGATATACAAAAGTCACACGCTCATTTCCTACTAGACAGATAACCGATCTGGAGGACCGAAAGAGAGTCGTGGAAAAAATCGAAATGCTTTAGGACATTCTCAAACGGATTGACGAATGAAGATATTTAGATTAAGTTTTTTATATAATTATGTATTGTTTGTGCCTTTTTCATTTCTTAATGAAATATCATTTCTATTTTGAGTATGTATTTGTTTCAAAACACAAGAAATATTTGTAAAACTAAGCCTATAATTAGCCAAACATAACACATACATAATTAACTAAGTTGTAACAGAACTCATACATAATTAAACTAAGTTGTATCAGAACTCAGACATAATAAAACTAAGCCGTAAAGAGAACTCAAACACAATTAAATTAAGCCGTAACAGAACTCAAACATAATTAAACTAAGTCGTAACATACCTCACACATAATCAAATAGAACTCAACCGGAGTGAAAACCTAAGCCAAGTCGTTACAGAACTCAGACATACCTAAGCCGTATAAGAACTCATAAGTACTTAAGTTAAGTCGTATCGTAACTCAGACATAATTAAACTAAGTCGTATCAGAGCTCAGACATAATTAATGGTCACCTTATCAGAAATCAAACATAATATTAAACTAAGCTGTATCAGAACTCAAATATTTCTCTTCATGTACGTGAAGATAACTTTTGCCTGTTCAAATTCCCTATTTGTAACTTGTGCATGTTCATGTTATGACGGTTCGTAAAAGTGGCTCTTCAATACTTTCGTATTTATATGAAATCATTAGTTCACATCTCCATCACTAAGCATCTAAGATTGTCAAAAAGTCTCACAAAGCAGACAACATTGGTGAAAGGTATGAAGTCGCACAACGTGGAAGATGATGCATCAAGGGAGGTGGAGATCCCATTTCGTCTACCATAAGAAGCGGTTTACCCTTTGATTGCAATGGTGCTTCCTGATGGATGGAGCTCTACAAGGGAAGACCGGAAGAATGTAAGGGCTCTTCTCAAGTTTTTTCAAGACGTTCTAAAGCGTATTGATAGCACGTAGTTTTTCGTAGTTTGTTTTTCCATTACACAACCAAACCCTAGGTTATGTATTGTTTTACTCAACTCTTTCTTTGTATAACTTAGTTGTTTCCTAAAAATGGAACGCGGTAGTTTCAAATTTAATATTTAACGGCTGAGTTATCTAGTTTTTATTTACATCATGGCGGATGTATGAGACAAAGTTATTCCAGAAGTTAGCCGTATTAGAAAATATCATAACCCGTAAATCAGCCGTGAATAACATCTGTAATTTCTTTTCTTTTCTCTGTTGAGATTGATTATAATCAGTCTGACAGATAAGATTATTCCAGTCTTTAATTTTCTTTTTTCTCTCCCTCTTTGTCTGTCCTCTCTTCCTATTCGTCTTTATTGGGAGATGTAATATTAATTACGAAATTTAAGTTTTTGTAATAATAATTGGTTACTATAAAATTAAATTTATTGTAATATAATATTTAATATTGGTTAGACACACACATATATATATATAATTTAATTTGCCTAGTCATTAAATGAAAAAAATATATTTAAATGTAGTTTTTAATGAGATAAGTTTTGGATAAGATATTTACTGTGAAAGAATCTTTATTATATATACAATTTATTTTTATTTTTAATTACGAAATTTTTGTTTTTTGTAACAATATCCGGTTACTATAAAATTTAAATTTATTATAATTAAATATTTAATATTGGTTAGGCACATATATATATATATAATTTAATTTGCCTAGTCATTAAATGAAATAGTTCACAATAACTTTTTAAGTAGATAACTCTGTTTTTAATACAATAGATTAAATGAGAGCTATTAAAGATGTAGATATAGTGACCCCCTGATAATGCTAACGAAAGGTCGCTAAGTTATCATCCCTTGTTTAAGATGGGTGTATAAAAGGGTATTACCATGGTTTCTCCTCTATCAATCAGATAAGAAAAAATGGCGAAACGTATTCCAGATAACTATTTCAACGAAAACTACCGCTGTTACCTACTCTACCGAAGAAAACTACTACAGTTAGCTCAACCTTAGGAATCCTCAAACGATTCATCAACAGAGGTAGAGTTCGAGAGTCAAAGGAGTGGTGGAGGAAAAAGGGTGGGTAAGAATCGGTTCGAGGAACTGAACCGGGTGAAGCATCAGTTTTGGGGGAAGGAGCACTCAGGAAAATGGCATGTCGCGGTACTCCGATGCCGCTAGTCGTGGCACCACCATTTACGACAATGCTCAATTTTCCGCAACCGCTTGGTGGCGTCAGATATACAAATATCACACTCTCGTTTCCTACTAGACGGACCTCCGATCCAGAGGATCGTAAGAGAATCATGGAAATAATCGAAATGTTTTAGGACATTCTCAAGCAGATTGACGATTGAAGATATTTAGATTAAGCTTTTTTTATTAATTATGTATTGTTTGTGTCATTTTCAGTTATTAATGAAATATCATTTCTCTTTTGAGTATGTATTTATTTCAAACACACAAGAAACCTTTATAAAACTAAGCCAATAATTAGCCAAACATAACGCAAACAAAATAAAACTAAATCGTTAAAAGAACTTCGACATAATAAAACTAAGCCGTTAAAAGAACTCCGACATAATAAAATTAAGCCGTAAAAAGAACCCATACACAATTAAACTAAGTCGTAACATAACTTAGAGATAATTAAATTAAGCCGTAATAGACCTCACACATAATCAAACAAAACTCATTTCAACTATAATTACAGCCATAAACACATCTCAGCCAAGTAAGACAATATTATAATCATTACCTCAGCCGCTTATGAGTAACTCAGCCGGAGTGAAAACACAAGTCAAGCCGTTACATAACTCATACATACTTAAGTTAAGTCGTATCATAACTCAAACCTAATTAAACTAAGTCGTATCATTAAACTCAAATATTTCTCTTGATGTACGTGAAGATAATTGGTGCCTGTTCAAATTCCCTGTTAGTAACTTGTGCATGTTCAAGTTATGACGGTTTGTAACTAGTGGTTCTTCAATACTTGCGTATTTATATGAAATCATTAGTTCACATCTCCATCACTAAGCATCTAAGATTGCCGGAGAGTCTCACAAAGCAGATAACAATGGTGAAAAGTATGAAGTCAGACAACGTGGAAGATGATGCATCGAGGGAGGTGGAGAGCCCATTTCGTCTACCAAAAGAAGCGGTTTACGCTTGGATCACAATGGTGCTTCTTGATCGATGGAGCTCTATAAGGGAAGACCTGAAGAATGTCAGGGCTCTTCTCAAATTTTTTCAGGACGTTCTGAAGTCGTATTGATAGCACGTTGTCTTTTGTAGTTTGTTTTTCCATTACTCAGCCACACCCTAAGTTCTGTATTGGTTTACTCAACTATTTATTTGTATAACTTAATTGTTTCCTAAAAATGGGTCGCGGTAGTTTCAAATTTTATATTTAACGACAGAGTTATCTAGTTTTTATTTAAATCATGGCGGATGTTTGAGTCAAAGTTATTCCAGAAGTCAACCGTATTAGAAAATTTCCTAACCCGTAAATCAACCTTGAATAGCATCTGTAACTTCTTTTTTTTCCTACTGCCGTTTATTATAATCAATATAACGAATAAGATTATTCTACTCTTTAATTTCATTTTTTCTCCGACTGAGATCAATGATCGGTGTTTTTTGCTGCATCCAGAGGAGGTGATCGTCCATTTGAAGACTTCTTCGGCCATCTTAGATGCCTTGCGGCTTCATCAACGGTATTTTTTGCCACATCCACAACCTTTCATTTTAAAGTTCTGGAGTGCTTTTGTGTTTGTGCCTTTTGTAGATCGTTAGCTCGACGTTCGAGCCTTTGTAATTCGTCAACTTTTCTTAATGAAATATCAATTCTATCTACTTGTCTCAATACACAGCATAATTAAACACCAACTCATCCCTATTAGACATATTATATCAAATAAATCAACCAGAAATAGTAAATCAGCCGTAATTTCTTACGCATATCAGTCGTTAAAGAAATTTTTTATTAACCATTATTCGTAAATCAACCTTATAATACGAAATTCTTGTCCGTAAATCACCCTTTATTAATTATAAGTCTGCCTTATAAGGCAAAATTCAATTCCCTAAATATGTCATATAAGACAAAATTAGACATCTTAAATCAACCGTTAACGCTAAATTGTACACCGTAAATCAACCTTTATTATTTATTATATCAGCCACATTAAAACAGAACTCCGTTGTACCACAGTAGACCTCTAAATAATAAAAAATATCACTATACGTAATATGAACACATTAACACTATACAGTTTCCTACCACAAGTAAATAATATTACTCATAATATTAAGGGACACCTTAACACTATAATTATGAATCATTATACAAGAAAATAATATAATATTAACACAACTATTACGTACCGAGGTAAGAGAACTGTTCAGCACTAGATGTTATTACGCAGCTATGATGTCATATTACGTGGTTATGATGTCTTATCACACAACTATTATGTAATATTACAAGGCAAATGATGTCTTGTTACGTTACCGAGGTAAGAGTATAGCTGAGAACTAATATCTAGAATAATTAAACACGAAATGCTATCTACTTAAATTCATAACTCAACCTTTATAACTATTATACTGAAGTAAGTAACTGAAATGTTGTCGTTTCATATTTTTACTTAATGGATGAGTTATAAGTTCGTTTGTAGTTTGGTAAATACTTAAATCCATAACTCAGCCGCATTTAAACAGAAGTCAGCCGTGATTGATTTGTAGTTTGTTATTACATTACATAGTTTGTTGTAAAAAAATAAATAAATCAGTCCATTAAGAAAAAATTAATTATGTCTAAAGAATATAATATTGGACTTTATAATCGGTAATTAAAATGTCTTATTGTGTGGCTATGATGTCTTATGACGCATCTATTATCTCGTATTTCAAGGCATGATGTCTTAGTATTTACTGATGTAAGTAACTGAAACGATGTCATTTCGTATTTAAATATTACAAGTATTGACCCTTTTTATTTAGAGGGATACTATTTCAACAGGAAATCTCTTCTTATTATACAAAGCATACACAAAATCGTTTTCTCCCAAAATCGACGAACCTTGAGATCCCGATATTTCGAGCAGACATGTCTAACATATTAGAGAGTTTGTCGCATGCACCAACGTAAAGTGGGTCTAGCTGGCAGAGAACTAAGGTGTACAGAATTCCTAGGACTTGTTGGTGTGGCAAGCAGATCGTTGTGAGGACCTCGCAAATGCAACCGCATCCGTATCAGAGGTTCTATCGATGCTTTTTAGCAGACGAGGATGTATGATGGAATAAAATTGATATTGTTAATCGAAATTTTGCAATGTTATGCATGCGTTAAGTAGAACATGTTTTTATCAATTCTTATCGTTTGTTTGAATTTGGTTGTTGAAGAATGACATGCATATATTTAAATGGGTGGACAAAGGAGTTGATAATGAATTGGAAAAGATAAGGAAAAAGTTGAAAAAGTTAAGCAATAATTTCGATTATCAGGTGGAGCAAATTAAAGAGGAAGTTCAAACCTTCGAGTAGTGGATAATTTCCAACGAATTGAAGAAGTTAAGATGAACCTCTTAAATCAGTTTCGTAGCCATATTGAAAAAATGGAACGGCATATGATTAAGTACACGATGTTATTGTTCTTGTTTTCTATTGATATTATAGTTTGTGTAGTTTAATTTAAATCGATGTAATGGTTTCGAACATAAGATTATTATAACTCAATGTATTAGATAAATCTAGTCCGTAAATCAACCATCAAAATAACAAACCCGTAATAACATAACAAATCAGTCGTTTAGTATCCGTAAATCAGCCTTTTTGACTACTACAAGTCAAACATATACCATAAAATATAATGAAATACAAGTCGAGATTTCTTATCACGTAGGCATGATGACCTATTATGATGACATGAATAATAATAAAAAAATAAAAGTGCTTGGAGGAGGATATGAAACGTATTGAAGAGGTTGTTATTACCCTCTTCAATACGTTTCATATCCTCCTCCAAGCAATATTGAAGCAATTGTAGCTGTAATTGAACCGTAACAATGTCTTTGTCACACTCAACCAATTAAGGAAATTATAGTCTGTAAGTTAGCCGGTAGAGACAATTCTAGTATGTAAGTTAGTCGTTTTAGACAATTCTAATATGTAAGTCAGATGTATTATACATTTCTAGGTTGTATGTCAGCCATTAAGTTGTATTACGAGGCAAATGACGTCTTATTACTTGAAACACTGTTGTTTCGTAACTTTTACAAAAAAGTCTAACTTATGAGGCAAAACTGAATCAGTCGGAAAAACTAATATAATTCAGTCTTTAAAGATAAGTTAGTATCGGTATATCAGCCGTTGATTATAACATCTTGTGCTGTTATAAATTAACTACACGGCTGAGTTTGATTTATATTTATTATTAAAAACAAATATTCCCCTTCAGTAAACCGTTTTTGAAACCGTATAAGTAAGTAGAAATCTATACGCCAATAATTATTTTTCAGTAAAAAACGGATTGTTCTTACACACTCTGGAAATCGTCATCTTCTCCGAAATCTCTTAAACACTCTAATAATCGTCTTCTCAATAAGTTGAGACAGTGTTTAATTTATGTGAAGACTGAGTTTGATTTATGTTGCGACTGCATTTAATTCTCTTGCGGATGAGTTTGATTTAGGCTTTAGTGTTGAGTTAATTCTTAGTTAGTGTCTGTAGCAGTTGTATTTTTGGTAACTATGTCTTTGTATTACTCAACCGTTTAGGGATAGGTTATTAATTATGTTATGGTTGTGGCTGAGTTTTACTTATGGTTTAGGGGTGAGTTGTTTCTTAGAGCTAGGTTTTTGGTTATGTTGTGCCTGAGTTTGGTTTAGGGTTTAGGGTTGTGTTATTAATTATGGTATGGTTGAGTTATGTTTATAATTGTGGTTGGATTAGTTGGATATTGGTTGATTGATATTTGTTATTTATATGATCAGGTGGATGTCTCTCCAGTCTCTGAATATCAAGAATGGGATTACCCTCCAAGACTTTACCATGAAGGGGTTTCTAATCTAGAAACAAAAATTATTAATCACTATTACCGATTGGGAGATTGTCATACCGTTAAAGACAATATAGGTAATGATATGTGGGAAGACCTGTAGCGGTTTCCTGTTGAAATCTTTGTGAAGCTTGCTGATAACAATGTCGTTTGGTCTGGTAGGACTATCCATTACCTACTATGTCGACAACTTCGCGTACGCAACGAGGAGATTTTGGGGATCGTTCGTGTGCAACCCATCAGGTTTGGATTAAACAAATTCCATGAGATAACTGGGCTAAACACAGACCCACTGCCAACAGAAAGCTTTGAACCCGAGCAATACAAAGCTTTCTGTGATGAGTTGAAAGTGTCGAATGGGATGTGACCCAAGTACGATGAATTGAGGGAGGCATTAAGGGTCTATCAGACATGGAGTTCAGAAAAGCGGAAATGGTTGGACCTTTTACTTATGCAAGCCATGGGTCTTCACGCTATGCATCAAGATTCTCGGATACCCTTTGAAAGTGCAAAAAGAGTATTCGACGATGAATCTATGATGACATATCCATGGGTTCATTCTGCTTTCAAAGTTATTGTGAACTTTATCAAGTCGTTGAGTCCGCAAGGTAAATCATATAACGTCAACGGCTTTGTCTACGTGTTATTGGCTTGGGCGTATCAATCTGTCACTTGCATCAGAGAGCAATTTGGGGGAGTTACAATTGACTCATATATTCCGCTTCTTCGATGGTGTGGAAAACATACACGTTCAAGTTCTGACACACTGTCCTCTCCGAAGAAATCAGACTTCATGGCAAGGTAATTTTAAGACTGGTTTTTATTGTTTTTGTAGCTGAGTTATGAGGTTTTGAAGGCTGATTTATAGTGTTTATTTTCTAAATGGATGAGTTTGTTTTACTTTGGAGGCTGAGTTATATTATGTCTAATTACTTGATGGTTGAGTTTGTTTTACTTTGACTGCTTTACTTATGAATTACTTCGTAGTTGAGTTATACAGTTTGTAATTACTTGATGGTTGTTTTTTACTTTTGAGGTTGAGTTATATAGTGTTTTATTATTTGATGGGTGAGTTTGAAAGCTAACTTTTGAATTACTTTGTGTAGGTGCGCGTGACGAATATGGGGATGAATGAGTGTTTAGAAGAGATGTTTCCTCACTGACCGGGAGAAAAAGATGACCCTAAAGTTGTCAGATTGATAAAAGACATATACGAAGGCCGGTTTGTTACTGGTTTTTGGGATGTGCATATCAAGGAGAACAAGAAAAGAGCGGATGCTAGAGTTCAGGGTGAGCCTCATCTACCAGCAAAGAAGTAGAAGAAAGTTAGTCACGTGGAGGGCCAGAAGGAGAAGACAGAGGAGGGAAGAACATAGACTTTGGCCATGGCTACCATACTTGACCTACTTCAAAAAATTAGCAGTAGATTTGACAGCCAGGATAATACAATGGCTTATATAGTTGAAAACACGAATGCTAGATTTGTTGTTCTTGAGGTGATGGTGTTTTTTGGTTTTGCTAATATGTGGAATAACATTGGTAAAATAGTCGTACAAATCGTCGATCTGCGTATGAAAGCTATGAGGATAGGTAAAAAAGGTGAAAGTCCAACATCCGGAGACCTCTCAAAAATATTGCATCCCCTATCTATAACATTCCCCTCACCGCCTACAATTTTGCAACAAAAGTCCGTTAATAGTCAAGACGCAACTCATGCCCCTTTTAGAGGGGCGGCGGATAATAAACCTATTGTGGCTACGGGAAAGTATCTGAGGTGAAGCGAAAGTTGGATGAGGATCTTGTTAATGACGATGTTGATTTCGTTGATGTTTATCCTGTTAAGAAACATGCACCCGTCACGAAGATAAAAATTCTGCCGCCGAAGAATACGAAGATAACAAGGCAATAGATGAAACAAGCTAAGATGAAAGAGGCGACCGAGGCTGAGTTAAAGATGAAAGAGGCGGCCGAGGCTGCTAACTTAGCAAAGAAAGCTAAGATGACGAGCATAAGAAAGATAAGGCAGTGGCCGCTGAGTTAAAGATAAAAGAGGCGGTCGAGGCTGCTGACTGACTTAGCAAACAAAGCTAAGACAAAAGAGAATATAAAAGAGAAGGCAGAGGCCGTTGAGTTAAAGAAAAGAAATGCGGCTGGGTTAAAGAAAATAAAAGCGGTTGAGGCAGCGGCTAGAAAAGCGGTGGCTGATTTAGAGAAAAGACGTGCGGCTGAGTTAGATACGAATGAGACCCCAAATCCAAATCCTAAAGGAGGTTGTTGGAATGTAATCAGAGGCTCAGTCAAGAAACCGTCTAAAGAGGAGGATAGTTCGATTGCGGATGTGACCGACATACTGACGGTGGAATTGAACGAAACATTGCCGGAGTCCGATGAGGATAAGGAGGACAAATCGAGGTTTGGAATACTGAAAGCTTATCGGGAGCGCGATGGCGATGGAAGTAAAAACTTTCTGTACATTAGGCCAAATGGGGAGAAGTGCATGAGGAAGCATATTAATCCTTCAAGAGCTATATATGATCCTATAGCGCATGTTGATTCGAATAAACTTTCTAAATTCTTATAGTACATGCAGCAATACGCTTATGGACCTTAAATCCCATATGTCTATAACTTAGCCATAATTAATATGAGCTGCATAAAATGAGTTGTGTTTAATTGTACAGGGGCCAGCCACTAAAAACAGAATCTCCAGATAATAGTGCATTCTTCAACGTCCTCGTCGCTGAAAGAAAGGATTGGCCAGACGAACCCCATGGACAATATGGACGGCTGAGTGATCTTGTAAGTATACTTCAAGGCTGAGTTCATTAGTAAATGGCTGCGTTATTTTATATAGACGACTGAGTTACGTACTCTTTGATGGTTGTGTTTGTGAGGCTGGTTATATCACATGTGACGGCTGATTTAATTAGTTTATACATGAGTTATTTTATATAGGAGACTGAGTTACTAATGATTTGATGGGTGGTTTCTTTAATATTTGACGGTTGGATTATGATATTTAACTCACTTTTCGGCATATTTCAGCGTATATTAAACTCCTCATCAAAAAGTCCAAGCAAGACCCAACCCCATTCTGGTCTGACCACATTCGGTTCGTTGATTCTACGTTCCAATCTGTGTGGATACTCGACTACAAACAGTTCAAAGTTGGTCCTAAATCCTTCAAATTCACCGAAGGGTATCGAGAAGTGGTGAATGGCAGGATGCCAACAGGACTAGAGACGAACAAGATGTGGACGAGAGATGTGGACCACCTCTATGGGGTACTCAATGTTGCAGGCTCTCATTGGGTGGCGTATCACGTTGACCTGTCAAAAGAGAGGATTGATGTCTACGATTCAATCCTCAAATAGGTAACACCCGAGAGTGAGTAGAGAGTTAGAGATGCATTTAGCGCTATTGCATATGCTCCCATGGTTGTTGTCCGAGTTTGTTCCGGCTGACATACGGGAACCTGCCACGAGACAGTTTCGGTTCCGGAGGAGGGGGATAGACCAACAACATATTCCACAAAATGATCAATTTGGTGATTATGGGGTGTATTCGTTGAAGTTTATCGAATGTTTGACGCTTCGAGTACCTTTTTATGGGATATACGATGCAAGTATTCAACGTATACGGGCGGATATGCAGCAGAGATGTACATGACCCATTCTTGCATATGTAAGCCAATCGTTTAGTAAACTTGTAATATATACACTTGTACATAAACTATACTCTTCATTAGTGTAAGCCAAGTAATTCATATTTATTTATTAATTAAATGAATTCTAACTCGTATAAAGTTACTCAAATTTAAGATAATATAATTCATACTGAATACTACTTGTATATTTGAATATTAATCAAATTATTAAAAAAAATAGAGATTAAACAATAGCTAGGATCAAATTGATAAACAATCGAATGGCTAAGATCAAACCAGAATTACTCAGCCATGTATTAAACCCTAAGTTAGTCGTTAAAGAAAAATTATACTCCTTAAATCAGCCTTAGATCGTACCACAGTAAATCATCACACTAAACTTTATGCTCTAAATAATAATATTAAACATTAGCACAATACTGTAACTAGTATTTTTAATCCTATAGGCCTATACCTTAAAATAATATAATATTAGATGTTGAGATGTCTTATTAGGCAGCTATGATGTCATATCACCCGGGAAATGATGTCTTTTTACGTTACCGATGTAGCGTAAAGAGACCGGTTTGGCACTAACATCGAGAAAACATGGAACATGGTAATTTAAAATTTAATCTTTAACGGCTGCGTTATCTAGTTTTTATTTACATCGTGGCTGAGGTATGAGACAAAGTTATTCCATAAGTCAGCCATATTAAAAAGTGGCTACCTTTTTATCAGTCGTGAACAAGATATGTAATCAGCCGTTGATTATAATCAATCCAACGGATAATATTATTCCAGTCTTTAATTTCTTTTTTCTCTTCCTATGAGTTTTCTTTCTCTTCCTCTTCGTGTTTTAAATGGAGTTGCGTTTCTTCGTCGTAATCAAACAAAATCCTCATTCTGAACTGTTTCTTCCCTAAGACTCTTTCTCTTGCCTTTTCTTTGGCTTCTCCCCCTACTTCGAAAGGGCTTTCTCATGGAGTCTGATAATGACATCTCCTACTTTCTCTCAAGCCTTTCGTTTTGTCAATGTATCTATACTGATCGACGGTCACTTGTCCCCTAGAGGACTACGATTTATGCAAGCTTCAAGAGAGTGACTGTCGGGCCGTAGAGAGGTGGGTTTGGAGCGGCAAGCTTCATCGACTGAGATCGATCATCGGTGGTTTTTGCCGCATCCAGAGGAGGTGATCATCCATCTAGAAACTTCATTGGTCATCTTAAATGCCTTGCATCTTCTTCTTTCGATAGATCATACTCCAAATCTGACAAATTAAACTTTCGTTTCTTGACAAAAAACACCTTTTCGTCAAGAAACGAAAGTTTAAGTTTTCAGATTTGGAGGCTAATCTATCGCAAGAAGAAGCTGCAAGGTATTAAGGATGCTACAACTGGAGCTGAGTGGTCGATGGAGCTTTGGCGTTTGTGCATTCTGTAGATCTTTCGATCGGCCTTCGAGCCTTTGTAATCTGTTGACTTTTCTTAATGAAATATCATTTCTAGCTATTTCTTTCAATAGATAATCATAAATGAAACACAACTCAGCCCTATTAGACATATTATATCAAATAAATAAACTGAAAATAGTAAATCAGCTGTAATTTCATACACAAATCAGCCCTAGTATTAGCATAAATCAGTCGTTAAAGAAAATATTCATGATCATAATACATAAGTCATCCGTAAATTTCGAACTTCTTATTCTTAAATTAGTAGTTTAAAGAAATGCAGGCATTACAAAAATAGACACCAGCCGTATAAGTCGAAATTAAGTTTCGTTAACCAACCGTATTGAGTAACTTAGTCATAGTTAAACCATAATGCAACCTTTAAAGACAAAATTATAGCAAAATATTACTCTGTAAATCAGTTGTTGTTAATTATTATAAATATTTCTTGTTATTACAAATTTGAAAATAGAATGTAAAAATAATAATTATAATTTTTTAAAAATCGCCCCGCATATAATGTGGGTAAAATTATAGTTATAATAAGCNGGACACCTTAACACTATAATTGATATAACATAACTCAGTTGTACGCAAAGATCAATAAGTCAAATGTATCTCTATTTGACTATTTTACTCAGCCGTAATAGACAAATTATATTCAATAATCGGTCAGAAATTGTAACTCAACCAAATATCAAATGTAAATAAGCCATACTATACCCAAAAATCAGTCGTTAAAAAAAACTTATTAGCCAAAACTCGTAATAATATCAGCCATAATTCGTAATTACAAGGCGTTAAAGGAGCGGCGTGTGATGAAGAAGACGAAAAGTGTTATTTTATGTATGTTTGTTTGGATTGAACATAAGTTATTCATGGAACACACCGTTTCGTTTTTTCCTTTTTACCTCTTTTCGTTGACGATGTTGCAATTGACCTCTTTTTGTATAAATATATAAATGAGTACTTGAGTGAGAGATATTTTCAGAAACCAGGGCTTCAGAAACTAGACGACATTCTGCGACATTATCAAATCTTGGAGTGATGGCGAGAAGAACGAGTAGAAGAACTAATGGTCTCATGGATCTACCCGACCCGCTTATCATGGATATATCTATTTGTGTGGCGAAAGCTTCACTGTCTAATACAGGAAACATTGGGTAAATGGGCAAGGAATGTACCAGATTGAAATTGTAAGATACTTTGGCCCATGGATAATTCGGAGAGGAGAGGAAGGGTTGGATCTTTTAACCTACTCTGCCGATAATGGTATACCAAATCGGAATATCTGGTTGGGCTGATTCTTATATGTGTAGGTGGGGAAAGAAAAAAAGAAGGTTACGAGAGATTGACAAGGCTAATCAAACTGACGTTGTCAACAACAATTGAAGAGGTGGGGCTACTCATGACGGAGATCAAGGATACTATTCTATGGAGATTTGGAAAACATGAGAGGGAGGTATTAGCAAGTTATGTGAATGACGGTTGCGGATGTAAGGAAGACAAAAGCCGAGAAAAAGATATTATGCGTCTTTTAAAGTTTGCGTATGGTTTTGGGAAATATCACGAAGCCGTCCGAGGGCCAAATAGTTCTGACATCTTTCAAGTATGTTTCTGGTACCGGGAAGTTGTTCTTCTCTTCTTCGAAAATTCTAACGAATTTGATAATAGGATCTTAACTATTATCTTTATGTTTATCTTGAACGGATGCTACTTATCTTTATTTATCATTTGATGTCTCTACACTACTATATTGTTTATACAATCGTATTATAACCAAAAACCAGCCGTCAGAGAAAATATTATTATCCATAATTTGTTATCAGCCGTAAATTATCTATAACCCTTAAATCAACTGTATTAGACTAATTATATTCAAAAAAGCAGCCAGACATAGTAAACCATCGAGAATCGTAATCAGCCCTGTAAGACAAATTTCTACATCGTCAATTAAAGCAAAAAAATTTACTCCGTAAATCAGCCTTAATTAATTTTTATACGTAATATTAGGGTTAATGTGTTGATATTTCGTACATCGTGCTTATGAATGTGTTATTAAAATTATAGCGTTAAGGTGTCCCTTAATATTATTTACTTTCCTATCAGGATATTCTTCACCGCGACCAATCCATAGGTTCCTCCTCCTCGGGACTTCGGCTGGCGTTAGTAGAAGAACAAAACTTAACGTACATGTTTTTGCTAAGTCAGTAGGTTCTCGCCGATATTGTTACCCGAAGTATCTTTTGGATATTTTTCTTGATACAATTTTTATTCAACTTGTTGCTATCCACTTATGTTTTGGCGTTTGTGCCTTCACATGTAGATCGTTCGATCAGCCTTCAAGCCTTTGTAATATGTCGATTTGTCTTAATGAAATATCATTTGATATCTCTATGTTTCTGTACATAAGAAACCCTAATTCCATGGAATAGCTCGATGCAACCGTAGTTAATACATAACTGAGCCACTATTATAAAGTAACTCAGCCGTTTGAGCAAAATAATACACCGTAAATCAGCCGATGAAGAAAAATTATCCATCGTAAATCAGCCGTTAGAGAAACATTATACACCGTTAATCAGTCGTTGTAGCAAAATTTAACTCCTAAATCATCCTTTATTAATTATTAAATCAACCTTATCAAACTTGAACTTAGACACTAAATAATAAACTGTCAATCCATAAATCAGCCGTAAGCAAACGTAACTCAGCCTTTATTAAATCATAAAGCATTCGTTATTAAGTCAGAACTCATGCATATTTAACATAATTCAGCTGTTTAAAACAAACTTATAATCCGTAAATCATCTTTCAAATTTTTTTTCCCGCCAAAAGCACCTTCTCCCCCAAAATAGTTTCTCCCCTTACCAATTAAAAACCAATATACTAAATCATTTTACCCATCTAGAATCTTAAACAAATTGATTTCTCCCTAGGTGCCAACAGACATGTCCGACACCTCCGAGAGTTCACGAAGGTTGGCAAATTTAACAAATGATTCCGATCTCTTGTCGAAGGCTCCAACATCAAGCCATAGCGGGCAGATGATAAGTAAGATTTTACCCTCTCACTATTGACTAATGGAGAGTAGAAGCTACTAAGATCAATGTAGTAAAGTTTGGGAATTGACCTGGGGTTTATCGAACCAAAATCGGGAGTCGATTATGCACTAATTCTATGAAGAGACCACTAAGTCTTGGTTAACAATATGGATTGTTTGTCACTAACAAGAACCATACAAACA
>OVAO01000463.1:0-21090 GCA_900406285.1 Biscutella auriculata | reverse complement strand
TTTCTTCGACAAAACGTATGAGGAAGGTTATAAGATGATAGAGAGTTTGGCACAGAGGGAATACAACTATAGTGACAAACTACTATTCAAAGGCTATTATTTCTTCTCCATACCCAGAAGTTGAACAAGATATCAAAAGTGTCGATTCAAAGCTTATTGATGTCTTCGACAACAAGCTCATTACAGGAATTACTGGAACTTACGATATTCAGACCCAAAGGAACTTCTGAACACCAGAAGTTTATTCACTGGATTATGCACCAAGTCGTCAGGAGACATCAGTTGACCTGCTGAAGGAAATACTTGAAGGCCAAAAACAATCAGAGCTAAATTTCAGTGAATTCAAAAGGGAAATTCAGGCGAAGGTAGATGATACTTACAACAACCTAAGCGAAAAGTTCAATAAAATAGCCTCTCACATGCACGATATCGACCGAGATTTTGCTGTCAAATGTATGAAAATTGTTCATCAGAATTCTACTCATGATTTTGTGCAAGTTATCACGCTTAGGAGTGGTAGGGCAAAAAGCAAAACTTATGGAAAAGTATATAGCCAAGTTTGAAGAAAAAATGAAAGAGGTCCGGATAACTATGCCACTGATAAATGCATTTATGCTTGTCCCTCATTACATCAAGTTTCTTAAAGATGCAATCCAAAAGAAGCTCAAGGACATGGAAGGAACAGTAACCCTCACCAAAGAATGCAGCGCAATCATTCAAATATCCAAAAACCCATCTAAAATGGAGGACCCATGGAGTTTTACTATCCCTTGCTCATTGGGAGTATTTAAATTTGATAGATGTCTATGTGATTTAGGCGCTAGTGTTAGTGTGATGCCTTATTCCATTGCGAGAAAATTGGGATTACTGTTTTTAAACCTTGTAGGATCCAAATTGTTCTGGCATATAGGTTAGTAATGATCACGGTGGGAATTCTGGAAGACCTACCAGTCAGGCTTGGAAGTACAAAAGTACCTACGGACTTCATCATCTTGGAAATGGAAGAGGAACCAAAGACCCTCTTATTCTTGGTCGACCATTTTTAGCTACAGCAGGAGCAATTAATTATGTTAAGGAGGGAAAAAATGATCTCCACCTGGGGAACAATGAGATAAAACAATTTGATATGAGAGAGATCTTGAAGAAACCCTCCATGTCTGCTAAGATCTTATGGATAGACATCATAGATGATCTAACTGAAGAATATATAGAAGACTTTTCTTAAGAAGATGTCTTGTAAAAAGCTCTCACCAAGGAAAGAAGTCAAGATGAAATATTTGGAATCCAGATTGGGAACATGCAGAAAAGATTGGACTCCCACAGGGCTCTATTAGAAAACACCAAATTCGAGGAGATTACCACACTTGAACTGCAACTTGGAAGCAATCCCAACTTGGAAAAGCCAAAGGTTGAGAGTGATTGTAGCGAATTAAAGGCGCCTAAACTAGAGCTCAAAAGCCTTCCGAAGGGGCCCAGGTACGTTTTCTTAGGGACAAATTCTACATATTCAGTGATTATTAATGATGCACTAAGCAATAATGAAACTGACTGCCTGGTTAGAGAGTTAAGACGTTTTAGGAAGGCCATTGGTTATTCTCTGGACGACATCAAGGGAATATCCCCTTCATTGGGCATGCATAGAATACATTTAGAAAATGAGTCCATGTCCTCGATTGAGCATCAAAGAAGATTAAATCTTAATTTAAAAGACGTAGTTAAAAAGGAAAGCTTAAAACTCTTGGATGCTGGAATTATTTACCCAATCTCGGACAGTAACTGGATCTCTCCAGTACATGTTGTTCCGAAGAAAGGTGGGATCACTGTCATTAAAATGATAACGACGAGGTGATCCCCACCAGAACAATAACTGGTCACAGAATGTGCATAGACAATAGGAAACTAAACTCTTAAACGAGAGGCCAAGCTGATCTCCACCAGAACAATAACTGGTCACAGAATGTGCATCGTTTGTAGGGCTTGCAATAGCTTCTAAGTATGCAACTACGGAGAAGGAGCTACTAGCAATTGTATTCGCCTTTGAGAAATTCAGTTTGTACTTGGTTGGTTCCAAAGTGGTAGTTTATACAGATCACGTTGCATTAAGACATCTCCTGGCAAAGAAAGACGTAATACTGAGGTTACTCAGATGGATTCTCTTACTTCAAGAGTTTGACCTTAAGATAAAGGACAAAAAGAGGATCGAAAATGGTGTAGCAGATCCCTATCTAGACTGCGAGTTTCCGACGAGCTACCAATAAATTATTCATTACCAGAAGAGCAGCTTATGGCGATAGGAACTCTGAGCAAATTTGACAGGCCCTTAGACCTAGAGTATGACATTAAGTCTGTCACCATCACTCAACCAAATGAACCATGGTACGCGGACATAATGAACTATTTGGAATGCGGGATAGAACCACCGCTAGAAGGGTACCAGCTGAAGGATATAAAGAGATTCTATTGGGATGAGCCATACCTATACACCCTAGGTAAGGATGGTTTATATTGCAGGTGTGTAGTAGAGGAAGAAATCGAAAGGATCCTGACACATTGTCATGGAATAACATATGGAGGTCATTTCGCGAGCTTCAAAACCGTTGCAAAAATCCTACAAGCAGGCTTTTGGTGGCCAACAATATTTAAAGATACTCACTGATTCGTCGAGATATGTGACACTTGCCAGAGAAGGGGGAACATTTGTAAGAGAAACCAAATCCCCCATAACCCAATAATGGAAATAGAGGTATTCGACGTATGGGGGATTCACTTCATGGGACATTTCCAACATCCTACGGGAACCAATACATCTTAGTAGCGGTGGATTATGTCTCCAAATGGGTATAAGCTATTGCAAGCCCTACAAATGATGATAAGGTTGTTCTCAAGCTATTCAAAAGTGTGATTTTCCTAGATTTGGGACGCCAAACGTGATCATCAGCGATGGTGGATCGCATTTCATTAATAAAGTCTTCGATAACCTGTTAAGGAGGCATGGTGTGAAGCATAAGGTAGCAACAACTTACCACCCTCAAACGAGTGGCCAAGTCGAGGTCTCTAATAGAAAAATTAAGGCCATCCTTGAGAAAACAGTGGGGACCAGTAGGAAAGATTCGTCAACCAAGTTAGATGATGCCTTGGGGGCTTAAAAACAGCGTTCAAGACACCTCTAGGCAGTACTCCATACAACATGTTATATGGAAAAGCATGTCACTTACCCGTGGAATTAGAGTACAAGGCCCTATGGGGAGTAAAACGCTTGAACTTGGATATGAAATCTACAAAGGAAAAGCGAGAAATGCAGTTGGAGGAGTTAGATGAAATCAGACTCAATGCATACGATAGTGCGAGGATCTATAAGGAGCACACTAAGGCATTCCATGATAAGAAGATTCAGCTCAAGGACTTCAGAAGAGGCGATCGGGTTCTGCTTTATAATTCAAGACTGAAACTATTTCCTGGGAAACACAAGTCAAAATGGTCGGGACCGTTTACAGTGAAGGAATCTTGTCCGTAAGGGGCAGTAGTACTCTTAGACAAAAACGAGAAAGAATTCATAGTCAATTGTCACCGACTCAAGACATACATGGCCGACATAAGTGAAGAAAAGGAAGAAGTTCTCTATCTTTCGGAAACACCCCAATCTCAATGAGAAAGTACCACGTCAAGCTCAGAGACGTTAAACAAGCTCACTTGGGAGGAACTTCCATGTTTATCCTGTACATATTCTTCGTTTTGGATTTTTCGTTTTTAATCTTGCTTTGATTTTTGGGACATGGTTTTTGTTTTTGGTACTTGATGATCTTTGCAGGTTTACCCAGGTACTTACAGTCGGAAATGTGATCATATTCAATGGTGTTGAAGTCATTCTGAGGAAAATTTCAGACCGGGGTCGGAAATAAAGTAAACGGGAAATTCTGAGTACCCGGAGGACCAGCAATGGCCAGCACCGACGGTCAGCAATTATCATCGAATTCCTATAGCTCACGCCAGTACACCACGCCAGACAGTGTGTGACCGGCGTCGATCTAACAGGTGGAACTGGACGAACCACGCTGGTCTGCACACACCGGTGTGCTTGACCGGTGGTAAAGCGCGAAAATGTTCTGGACGAATCACGTCGGTCTGCACACACCGATGTGCTTGACCGGCGCACACGTAACAGGAAGATTTAAACAAGGCACGGCGGTCACTACCACCGATTAGGGTAGACCGGCGCGGGCCCGAAGGTAAGTTTCGAGGGGTTTTTAAAGGGTTTTACAAAAATTTCTCTTCATTTTTTCTTCCCCATTAGCGATTTCTAGAGAGAAATCACTCTCAAATCCTCAATTCTTCATCATTTTCGGAAATTCAAAGTGCCAATCTTTTTATTTTTGGATTCCTAACCCCAAACAGCAACAATCTCTCATAAAAACCAAGGTATGGCCACTCAATCTCCCAATTTTTGTTATACTCTTTACTTGATGAAGAACTTTCGATTCAAGCTCGGTTGTTGGTTGATTTGGGTTGTTTATGCTTATGTATATCTTGTTTGATGGTTGTTAACGATTGTCTATGGTTGCATTTGCCTAATTTGGGGATTTGATTGGAAAATTTGAAATTTTTAGGGATTTCTAATGAATTTCGATTATTCTGACGAAATTTAGGTAAAATTGACCTATGATTAGGATTGAGAAATTAAGATTGAAAGATTTCGAATGATATAGGATAGAGTTTCATGTTTATGCAAGGCACCGAGATCATGGAATCGATTTTTGAAGATATTTGGTAGAAATTGATGTGACTTTGGACCAATTACTGTGTTTGAGAACCCTTGCTATGTGTCCTCGCTCTTGGTTCATAGTATTTTGAAGCGGTATCGATATGTGTGTGTTTGATGGACGATTTTCAACCTTAATTGAAACCGGAATTTTTGTGAATGTTGTAGGAAGAAACTGGTTGAAACGAGAAACAAGGAAAACAGAGGCAAAGTTGTCGCCACTAGTGATGAAGTGGCACCAAGAAAGAAACAAGACCGCCCAAGCGGCTCCAACCGGCCTACAACGCCCGAGCGGGAAGGTATGATAAGGATAATGAGCGTCGGGGATAGTGCGGCTTCTGAAGTCATCAACGATAGATCCGATATCCCCAAAAGAAATAGAAGTAAAGTCGCAAGGTCAAAGGCATTAAAGAAAGGTAAGAAGAGGGCGAACAGGCCTCCGGTAGAGGAAATGGCGTCTAACTTCTTGGGGATTCCATTCACGGGAACTCTATTTCTCGACATTGAGACCCTGACGAGCTTGGGCATTCTAGGAGATGTTACCATTCTTATGGAGAGGATGGGGCTTAGTAGCATGATGGGTCAGGGGCATAACTCGTATCAGATATCGACATATTTGTTTCAGGCTAGTATGGAGGTTTACATCGGAGGCCCGAAAGAGTTAGGAGGAGGTTGTATCAGGTTCCTCGATTAACACAAAAACATGCACCGAGCCTCATTCTGGTTGATCTCGGAAGTCTACAACTTCCCGCTGCACGGAAGAGATGAGTTCCAGGATAGAGATGAGGATAACAGCTCTATCACCGGTAACTTGGGTCAAGGAGACTATAAGGTCGGAACGACAAAGGCTTCCACTATCCGTCATCCAGCAGTCCGCTACATTCAGAGGATNATGAGTTCCAGGATAGAGATGAGGATAACAGCTCTATCACCGGTAACTTGGGTCAAGGGGACTATAAGGCCGGAACGACAAAGGCTTCCACTATCCGTCATCCAGCAGTCTGCTACATTCAGAGGACNTTCAGAGGATCCTTGCGAACTCCTTCTTCTATAGGCGTGAGCAAGGAGAGATTACCTTGGGAGATATGAGGTTCATTCGCCTCGAAGTAGCCCCTATCCTCCGTGAATACATAGATTTTGAGGGTGATTTCTCTGAGACAGACGAGAAAAGGCCGAGCATTGTGAGACAGTTTTGCGATGAGTTACTAGAGATCCAGGAGAAGTTGTGTTTTATCAAAGACAACCGACATCAGCTCAGTTATGGAGGTTGGCTCACACCGCTATATCAGCATTTAGACGCCCCTTTGGATGGCAGCATGGCACCTCCCAGGTTTCCGGACCTGAAGTATCTGCAAAAGTGTCACTTCCTGCTTGGAGAGACCCCCACATGTAGCTTCATCTACTCATTTCATAAGGTTTCAGGTGATTCGGCCGACGTCCTTCTCCCCAACAGCCAACTCACGGACCTGAGTGTATTGGCTAATGTGGAGTTCGACCTTGTTGTGGGAGATCTGTTTGATCCCAACGGTCCGGTCACCTACAAGCCTGTTGGCTCCAAGGCACCTAGAAGATGAAGGAGAGTGGTTCGGATGTTGATTTTGAGGCACACTACGAGCCAACGCCTGAGCCCGAGCTAGACATTTAGGATGATTCAGGGCGCTTATATGGGAGTGCCAGGTACTATGTTATGCCGCCTCCCATGCCCATAGAGCCAGGTTTGATGAGAGAGATGGTTGCTGACAGTTGACGGAAATACCGCTGGATTAGGTATCTCGATATTGCTCTACAGAAGGCGGTTGGTGAGATAAAGAAGACCAAGGCAAGGTTGAGAAGAGTAAGGAGGAAAGGAGGAAGAGTGAGGAGCAGTTTCAGCATCATTTGGACATGCAGAGGTAGAGTTCTGAGAGGATGTATGTTGTATATGAGGATAGGTTCAAAAGGTTGACAGAGTTCGTCAAGAGTAGGACTAGCACCTCGTCGACCTACGCAGCTGAGGGATCCACGAGCTGCATCGAGCCCACTTTCACCTATCAGAGGAGGTCCACTAACGCTCTAGATGACGGTAGTGCGAGAGAGTTGGCAGACCCAGCTAGATCCCCCACCTATGTGCCGCGAGAGAGGCACCCCATAGCATCACAGCCTCTATATGACTCATATAATGAGTTCCCTGAGTACCCATCAGAGGAGGAGTTTGACCCCACTGGTCATTGGATGTAGGTATATCTTGTCGTTCTATGTCACCTTTTATGCTTCATGAACTTGTTTCATTTCTTATCGTTTATTTTTTTTGAGGCTCTCTTCTAGGCTCAGACAAATACAAGGACTGTGTTGTTTAAGTTTGGAGGAGAAGCCACATTTGAACTAACGACTTTGTCATCTTGTCTTATCACTCTTGCAGTTAGTATTTATATTTTGCTTATGTTTCCATATTTCGAAAAAAAAAATTGCTTCTATTTGTTAACATTTTTCCTATTTTCATTCGGATTTTCGTGTCTAGTTGCATTGCACTTTAGCTAGGATTGAGTCTCATTTAGATTGCTTTAATTCGTGTTTTCAAGAAAGATCTTAAGCGCCTTAACTCTTGATCATCGATTTGCTAAGTAGTTTTGAAAAGTCCTGAAGTCCATAGCTTTATACCCTGATGTATAAAAAGCTAAGACCTTGGTCGTGAAACCCTATTGCTTATATTGCTTTCAATTTTTATATGAGTCTTAATCTGAACTTCAATTAGCATAATCGTTTGTTTCATTTGAATCTCATGGATTTTCTTGTTTAAGCACGAGTTTGAGCAGCTTAGCCGAAACACTCTTGGCTCAACTCGGTTATCCTCATGTTAAGGATAATGCCCCTCGCCCAAACCACCCCAGCTCCTACACTTGTGAGTTCTTATTTGCTCTATATTCCTTTTTAGTGACTGATGATTTTGTAAAAACCCGTAAGTATAGAGAGCGACATTGAAGAACATATATTCGGGTAGCTAGGAAGAATAGGCCTTGGAGCTGAATTGAAAAAGCTCGTTTAGCTAGGACTCGATTTATTCTTGTTATTTGTAGCCTAGGCTTGATTTTAGATGGGTTATTCGCTTGAAAAGAAAGAGAAAGTGGGTAGAACAAAAGGGATGAAAAGAAAAGAATAAAAAACCTTAAGAGATGTATTGAAGAATGAAGAATGTTTCTAGATTCTAAGTAAAATAGAAAGAAAAAAAAAAGAGAAGGNATTCGCTTGAAAAGAAAGAGAAAGTGGGTAGAACAAAAGGGATGAAAAGAAAAGAATAAAAAACCTTAAGAGATGTATTGAAGAATGAAGAATGAAGAATGTTTCTAGATTCTAAGTAAAATAGAAAGAAATAAAAAAAGATAAGTNGAAATAAAAAAAGAGAAGGAGAGAGAAATAGATAATTGTAACGAGAAGGGTCTAACAACAAAGAAAAAGAAAGAATCTCTTGAGGTAGCATAAGATTAGGAAAGAGTTTAAAAGAAAAAAAAAGAAATATATATATAAGACTAGGTAAACTTAAGTGCAATTGATTGGGGATGAATGGATGTTCTAATTTATATGCCCCATTGCTCTTTGTCTTACCCGATTCTGCTATAACCCCTTCACTCCGCGAGAGAAACCAAATTACGATCAACCTTCATGCCATGAGTGGAACCTTCTCTTTCGCATTGGAGTACCCTTGTTACCGAACCAATTCATAACCTTGTGTTTACACTTGATCATGTTTCAATCCTGCTTAATTTGAACGTTAGGAAAGCATGATAGGCAATAGGTGGATCGCTTCGGTCTGGTAATAATGATGAACGATTATATTGCTTGGATAATGAGACGAGTAGCTATGCTAAGTTTAAAACGCTCTCATCGGTGACTTTTAGTAGCTGAGTTCTTGTATTTCAAACCTCGACCTTAAGTTCAGAATATGTTTGCTTGAGGGCAAGCAAAATCTAAGTTTGGGGGAGTTGATGTGTGCGTATTTTATCGATTTTACCATTCGATTTTCATTCGTTTTGCATTAGTTTAGGATGCAATTTAGAGTCTTTAGGGTGCATTTGCATGGTTTCTACCATTTCAGGTGTAGAGAAGGCAAAAGACAAAGAACTGAGCAATCTGAGGCGTTTTAGGAGCAAAAAGTGACTAAGTCCCGGAAAAATGCAGCCACCGGTCTAGGCCGCCGGTCAGACCAAACCGATGGAGCCCAAACAGGAGAATCTGAGAGAACATTGTCGGTCTAGTGTGCCGGTATGCACTAACCGGCGTGGCACAACCAGGCCCAAAATGAAGAACGTCACCGGTCACGTGCGCCGGTGAGCACAGACTAGTGGAGCACCAACAAGAGCAGACGGTGCTAGACCGCCGGTCACGTCCACCGGTCTGCACTGAGCGAAGAACAGAATATTCCACAGAATATTCCTTTTAATTGAGCTAAATTTGGTCCATTATAAATAGGAATCAAGAACAAAAACCCTAGTAGCCTCTTTTTATCATAGTTTCTCTCTTTTCTAGTTTTTACTTAAGTTTTTCTATTAAAATTTCGTGTCTTGGATTACTTGTTTATTTTGATTACTTCTATTGCAATTTCATTTCGGATCTTGATCTTCCCAATGATTCATTTATGTTTTCTATCCCTCACAGCATGAACAAAAACTTCACAAATGTTTTGTTCATGATGTGTGTAGTCTCTTTAGCATTATGGATTAGGGTAGATCTAGAGCTCTTTTGATGTTTAGAACTATATAGAATATGTATTCTTTGAGATTATCACTCTTAATGCTTGTATTTGATTTATCACCTTATCTATGAACTTAGGGAATTTCATGCACCAACAAGAGCAGACGACGCTAGACCGCCGGTCACGTCCACTGGTCTGCACTGAGCGAAGAACAGAATATTCCACAGAATATTCCTTTTAATTGAGCTAAATTTGGTCCATTATAAATAGGAATCAAGAACAAAAACCCTAGTAGCCTCGTTTTATCATAGTTTCTCTCTTTTCTAGTTTTTACTTAAGTTTTTCTATTAAAATTTCTTGTCTTGGATTACTTGTTTATTTTGATTACTTCTATTGCAATTTCATTTCGTATCTTGATCTTCCCAATGATTCATTTATGTTTTCTATCCCTCACACCATGAACAAAAACTTCACAAATGTTTTGTTCATGATGTGTGTGTAGTCTCTTTAGCATTATGGATTAGGGTAGATCTAGAGCTCTTTTGATGTTTAGAACTATATAGAATATGTATTCTTTGAGATTATCACTCTTAATGCTTGTATTTGATTTATCACCTTATCTATGAACTTAGGGAATTTCATGCCCGAAAGGTGTTCGATGAAATTCCTCAATCAAACAACCTTGAAGTTTATTAGTCATTTCCAAGAGATTGTTTAAGGATTGATAGATTGTTGAATAGGATCGTACTCATTGCTTTCAAATTGTGTGATTAGCCAATAGATTGTGTGGTTGCATGATTAGGAAAGAGGTTTCTGTCACGAGAGTGAATTAACCTATAATTGAGATCCTTAGACATAAGACTACTTAGAGTAAGTAAACATCATTAGTAATCGATTATCTACCCATATGCTTGCCTTTAATTATCGCATTTATACATTTCTTATCGTCGTTGACTTTTAGTTGATTTCTGCATTCGCCTTATTTTCAGTTTGTTTGCTTAATTAGGATTGTTAGTGACAGACATACCCTACTGATTCCACCTAGACTTGGCAAACCCAACTTAGAGCTAGTTCGCTATTACAACTCGAGATTTGTTCGACAACTCTACTCCCTACTATATCTACGTTGATAAACCCTTAGAATCCAGCAAAGAAAAAGATATCAATAACGAAAATATATGTTTATCAAATCTCCCAGTTCGATCGAACCAGAGTAAGTTTGATAGAACCAGAGTAAGTTCGACCAAACTCCTCTTCCTATAGCCAGACGCCTCGATTTTTCGAGAAATCCAACAATGATGATCGACTGAACCCCAACTCAGNAAATCTCCCAGTTCGATCGAACCAGAGTAAGTTTGATAGAACCAGAGTAAGTTCGACCGAACTCCTCTTCCTATAGCCAGACGCCTCGATTTTTCGAGAAATCCAACAATGATGATCGACTGAACCCCAACTCAGTTCGACCGAACAACCCTATCAAGCCTCCCCGTTCGATCAAACTATACCATGTTCGATTGAACCCCTAATCCTACAGCAGACCATCTCGATTTCTCAAAGAAACCAATATGGTGGTTTGATCGAACCACAGAGGATTTTGGTCGAACCGGTCAGCTGTACCAACAAGATCAGTCAGACCAACTTATGATCGCCCAAACCAATGCATCGATAGGACTTCCAGGCACACAGTTCGATGGAACCCATCAGGCGTTCGATCGAACTGATCAACTCAAATCGGAACCATCGATCACTCATCTTTTCCACGCAATTAGACACTTACATAAGATCAAGCAAAGCCTACTCGAGGAAATCGAAGTGTCCCCTACACAAACTGCTCAAGTATAAACTACTTTATCTGACGATTCTTTTGTTTTCATTCCAAAACAGGATCCACAAGTCATGGAGCATAAGTTGAAAAACGCAATAAAAAGGATATAAGAAGGGATGGTTAGGAGTGAAGATTCTCCCTCATGAACTCTACTTCGGAGATTTGTTAGAAGGGAAGATAATCGTGGAGGAAGTGAAGGCTCTAATGGTCAAGGAAGAGCAAGTATTGAAACCTTTGAAGGAGTTGACTAAGATGACCGACCCCATGAAATTCGCCATCTCCTGCTCCATAAATGTGTATGTGCTTAACAACTCACTATGTGATTCTCGGTCTTGTGCAAACATCATGTCCTGGAAAGTTGCAATAAAGATATGAGCAAGCGCGCTTGCCCCATCTACAATCAACTTCTACTTTGCCAATTCTCCTATGTCCAAACTTGACTACATATGGGAGAACGCCCCTATCATTATAGGTGGTTGATTAACCCCTACAGACTTCTATATCTTAGATATGGAACGCCAGCCCATGAACCAGCTAGTCCTCGGATGAATTTTCTAGCAAGCGTTGGAGCAGTATACCCGAGAACAGAGTTGTCTTCTCATACATATCGAGGAACTTCTTTTTTGCACCAGTCCCAGAAAACGATCCCGGTAAATATTTGTGTTCCATAGAGATTGTGCAGATTTCTGGTGAGGAGACTTCAGCTGCAACAAACCCAAAACCGAAGAGAAGCAAGAAGAAAAGGGGGAAGAAGAAGCAAGTTATTTTTGGCAGTATCGAGGACGGTGAGATAAAAGAAGCCCTGGTTGGAGATCCTCACCCAATCATTCCTGGAGAAACTGACGGAGATTCCTCTGAAAGCATAGGTGAAAGCGAAGTCAAAGAAATCCTGGATGGAGACACTTGCACACATACTCCAGAGATCGCTAAAAAGAAAAGGAGGAGAAAGAGGACCATAAAAAAGAAACTCATTTCTGTCATAGCTGAAGAGGGTAAGGTCAATGTAATCTTAATTGATGATGCTAACACCGCTGCTCATGATGCTACAAGTAAACAACAAAGGAGGAAGAGGAAAGCAAAGAGCCCAATTCTCAGAGAAGCAAATGACGCATTCGCTAGAGGCCAAAACGTGGAACGTACACCCAACATGTCTGATGGAGAAGTGATTGAATACAAGGTATGGAGCACCGGGAAACCCAAACCTTTTCACGAGGTTAAGGGAATCATCACTCTTGAATGGAAGGAGAAACGTGAAGAAGGATTGTGCAAACTCATAGATATGAAGATTTTCTTCTGATTGCCAAACCCAAAACGAAGGAAAAGTCAATGAAAAGATTCACCAGACCCACCTGCAGAAGAGATGGTTGCAATCTTTCTTCATGCCCCAACCATGACTTGATTGACAAACTTTTGTTAGGCTCGTGACGTTAAACAAGCGCTTATGGGAGACAACCCATCGGTACTTCATTCCATTATGTTTTTATTTTTCATTTTCTTATTTTTATTATTTTTCGTTTGCTTTGCACAAGATTGTTGTTTTTGATGAGTTTCAGGGATATTTCGGGAAAAAAATTTCAAAACAACGAACAAAGTGAGTTCGATCGGATTAAAGGGTCAGAGCAACAGAGTTTGATTATGACAATATGGTTCGATTGAACCATACCCATATCGCTCAGACCAACAAAATCGCTCGGGACAAATTTGGTCCATCAACGTTTGCAACCTATATCTGGGGCTCGACCAATTCCGACCCCGACCATGATCTCCTTGCCCTAGTGGATCTACGAGCACACATAGGATCACCGCCTCAACTAGTCTACTCGTGAACCATCACAACACCTACATCATCCTTCCAATAAAACGCTGAAAATCATTCTCCAAGTTCATTCTCACATTGAGACAATGTGAAGTAAGTTTGGGGGAGTGTGCCATTGGCCACAATATGTCTGGTGATGCCTTTGATTTCCAGCATTGTTATTAACTCTCATGATCTTCTCTTATGATGACTGACCCTCTTTATGATAGCTAGTTGCCTAGTACAATCATTGCTGGATAATGTTTGGTGTAGGGAAATTGGAGAACCACATGACCAAACTCCCTCCCAGAAAGCCAACGGCCCAATGCTTGATAGACTTTTGTTTGATCTGATGTTAACTTAGTCAATCTGAAACCTAACATGATCTTTAATCGTTCTTATCATGAAGTTTGATATCATAAAAGAGAAGTAAAACACGCTCAGAGTTTGTTCTACCTTTTTACCACTCTTTCTAACCATGAGTTGTCAAGCTCACTTTTAGTTTGGTAACATGATATATAGCATTTTTAGTAGTTTTGATCATTCGTTATCATGCGTTTTGCATTAGTTTAGGATGCATTTAGAGTCTTCTAGGTTGCATTTCAGATTGTCGGTGCGGAATTGAGTTGAAACTGAAGAATGGATCAAAAGGAGCGTTTTAGGAGCGAAAATGCACAAGTCTCAGATTCTTGAGCAAGCGGCACTCAGCAGTACCGATCAAATGACTGGTGCAGATCACAAACCCTTGTCGTAGCATCAGTATCGGTCAGCCTTGATCGGTACCACACATCGAGGCACATCATTGTTACAATAATACTAGTCAGTCGTGACCGGTATCACTCACTGAGACGCGTTGAAAAGGAAGAGTCGTAGCACACGTACCGGTGAAGACTCGACTGGGGGCATCGATCGATGACCAACCCAGACAAAAGCCAGAAGCACATACCGATCAGGTGCATCGGTCTTATTTGCTTAAGTTCTTTTGTTGAGATTACTTGGTGATTTATTAGATTTCCTTCTTTCATTCTCTTTATCCTTGTTTGATTTTACATTTTATCATCCCACTCTACCTTTCAAATCATGTTTAGAAACTATCATAGTGATCTATTCATGATATGTAAGTAGTCTCATAGCTTATGGATTAGGGATATGATTAGGTTGATTTTGATTGCCACTGATGCTTAGGGATGAATAGATTATTGTGTTCTTCACAATTATTGAGTTTAATGCCTAGATTTGATTGATCACCTAATCTCTAAACCTAGAAAATTTCACACCCGCAAGGTATTCGATGAAATTCTCGGGCCAAAATTGTTTGTTGTTTATTGATTCTTTCTAAGGAATTATTTAAGAATGGATAAATTGTTGCATGAAATTGAGTTAAATGCTTCCTAATTCTGATTTCTTCCAAGAGATTGTTTAGATATCATGATTAGGAAAGGGAATTTTATCACGGGAGTGAACTAGCCTAAAATTGAGATTCCTAGATATAAGACAAACTTGATTGAGTGAAATTGAAATCTATAGCATGAAAGTTACTCCCCCTCGTCTATATGCTTGTGTTAATTCCTGAATTTACGTTTCTTCGATCTCGTTGACTTTTTGGTTGACTTTCTTATATTGCTTGTCTCGTTTACTAGTTAAGGATTGTTCGTGGCATATTCTCCCTATTGTTGCAATCTAAACTTAGCAAATTCTTTATAGTTCTAGTGCATTATCACCACCTGGGATTGGTTCGACATTATCACCTTATACTACATTGACAAGCTGATTTTCTAATCCATAGAAAATCTTACATTATCAATTCGCACCGTTGCCATATTGGGTTTTGTGATAACCATTAGTTCTTTGCATTTGCTAGGGCCTATGTATTTCTTTTAACAGTTACTAATAGTTCTACTCTCCTGCCTCTGACTTTCAGGTACTTGAACAACAACCGTCTCAACTAAGGGATGGTAGAAAGAAACCCACTGTCTGAGAATGCTCTCCCTCTTATTCGGACTATCGGCAACACCATTGAACCAAGGGTGCATGGTGATCGATCGGGCATTAGGGCACCTCCCGTGGTTGCTCTTAACTTTGAAATCAAGAGCAGACAGCTTAATAGGACTCTGAACCACCAATTCCACGGGCATCAAGCAGAAGATCCCCTCAAGCATTTGGACTACATTGATAGAGTATGTGGGACAATCAAAATACATGACGTGACTAAAGATGCTTATAAGCTACGGTTATTCCCTTTTCCTTTGGGTGGAAATGCTCACGACTAGGAAAAGAATCCTGCTCTCAACTCTATCCTCACCTAGGATGACTGCAAAAAGGCGTTTTTGTCCTCTTTCTTCTCACCAACAAGGACAACAAAGCTACAGAGCGACATCTCGACTTTTTCTTAGAAGAGTACATAATCTCTCTTTGACGCCTGGAACCGTTTCAAAGGGTACATACGTCAATGCCCTCACCATGGATTCCCTCCCAAGATCCTTCTTAGCACTTTTCACCGAGGTCTCATCTAAATTTACAAGATGATGCTTCATACTGCAAGTTCGGGTAGCTTTTTTTACAAGACTTATGATGAAAGTTCTAAACTCAACGAAAGCTTGGTTTGGAGTGATGGCGCTTACGCTGATGTTGATCCTCTAACACCTTAAACTCGTGCAGCACATAACGAAGACTATAAACAGAATATTCGGCAACTCAGTGCAAACTAAACCGCCTATTGAACTCCAATCCTGAGTTAGTGTAGTACATGGGTTATCTTGAGGGTACACGGCCAACTATGACACAAGAGGAAGTTCATTTTTTGGGTCTTCAAGGTAACATGCCTCCTTTCTACTGACCCATTCTACCTGTTGGAATACCACCTCATTACCTCTCCGCCTTTCTCCAACAATATCGACAACCTTTACCATCTACCTACTACCCACCACCACCTTAGCCTCCACAATACCTTACATTTGAACCTCCCACCATCAACCCAGCGAGTATACTAACCAATTCCTCATACAGTTACTGGAAGGTCAACAACGCACCAAACCAAACTAGCATTTGGTGCTTTCAAGAAGGAGAAAAATGAGAAAGTTGAGGATTTTTATAGCACACTAAATGCTGAATTCGTGCAAATGGCTTCTCATATGCAGACATTGGAATTCCAAATGAGGGAACTCACTTCCTTAAAGCACCATTCCAAAGGTTCAGCAAACTCATCGGGATAATATTGATTTTAGAATACCTTTAATATATTTCATCTCCATCTACTAAATTTGAACATGTGAACGCAATAACACTTCACGGTGGCAAATCACTCCCTCCTTGGACTTTCATCGAGGAAAATGAGAAACAAAGTGGGGGCAACACTTCCAATAGAGGACAAAGATGGTGTAGAGGAGATTGATGATGAGAATTCTGGAAAAACTTAGGAAAAAGAAAATAAAGAGAAACAAAAGGCTAAAGGATAAGTCATTGTTGAGGATGAACCTCCACCGAAAATCCTAGTTTATAAACCACCTACTTATGAACCCAGACTTCCTTTTCCGGGGAGACATAAAGCTAAGCTTATGGAAAAGTATCAAGTTCAATTTGAAGAACAAATGAAAGAGATTTTGATTGACATGTCACTCATAGATGCATTCATGCTTATCCCTTACTACAGCAAGTTACTCAAGGATGCAATAAAAACGAATCTCAAGGATCTAGATGGGATGGTAGTTCTCACTAGAGAATGCAATGCAATCATTCAGACTTACAATTCCCTTCCAAACTTGAAGACCCAGGGAATTTCATTATCCCTTGCTCCTTATGATCGTTTAAATTAGATAGATGTCTATGTGATTTAGAGTTAGTGTTAGTGTCATGCCTTATTCTATTGCCACGAAACTAGGATTCATTGTGTTTTAACCTTGCAGGATCTCTATTGTGTTGGCAGACAGATCTATGAAGATCCTGGTTGGAATTCAAGAGGACTTACCAGTCAGGTGTGGGCAGATAGAAATTCCATCAGACTTCATAATCCTAGAGATGGAAGAAGAACAAAAAGATTCCCTCATCTTTGGTCGCCCGTTCTTAGCTACAGTTGGAGCTATTATTGATGTCAAGAAAGGGAAAATTGATCTCCACATAGGCAAGGATCAGATTCAGCAGTATGACATGAGGAAGGTCATGAAAAAACCTTCCAAAACTGGCCAAATATTTAGCATCGATGTAATGGACGAGCTAGCTAATGAGTACATAGAAGATTTTGCTTAAGAAAATGTCTTGCAAAAAGCTTTCAATGGCAAAAGAAGTGAAGATGAAGTCTTCGGAATCCAAATCGGGAACCTGCAAAGGCGACTCGACTCTCACAAGTCTTTGATTGAGGATATTGATCTTGAAGAGATTGGTACACTTGCCTTGAAAAATGAGAACAACGCCAACTTGGAAAAATCAAGTGTTGGGGATGACTGGAGTGAGCTAAAAGCGCCCAAACCCAAACTTAAAACCCTTCCTAAGGGGCTCATGTATGTTTTCTTAGGAACAAACTCTACATATCCGGTGATTGTTAATGAGGAATTGACTAATGGTGAAATCGTCTGCCTCGTTAGTGAGTTAAAACGTTTTAGGAAAGCTATTGGCTATTCTCTAGACGATATTAAGGGAATCTCTCCATCTTTGTGCGTGAATCAAATTCATTTAGAAGATGAGTCTTTGTCTTCTGTTGAACATCAAAGAATATTAAATCATAATCTAAAAGAAGTAGTTAAAAAGGAAATACTAAAATTTTTACATGCAGGAAATTATATAACCTATCTCTGACAGCAATTAGAACTCCCTGGTTCATGTTGTTCCAAAGAAGGGTGGGGCCACAATCATCAAGAATGATAATGACGAGCTTATTCCCACCAGAATCGTAACTGGACACAAGATGTGTATCAATTACACAAAGCTAAATGTTGCAACAAAAAAAGACCACTTCTCTCTCCCTTTTATTGACCAAATGTTAGAACAATTATTTAACCAGCCTTTCTACTGCTTCTTGGGATGGTATTCTGGATTCTTCCAAATCCTCATTCACCCAAATGACCAAGATAAAACTACTTTTACATGCCCTTATGGTACCTTTGCATATCGAAAGATGTTGCTTGGGTTATGTAACGCACCAGCCACTTTTCAAAGATGCATGATGTCCATATTCTCTGACCTGATAGAAATTGTGGTAGAAGTCTTCATGGATGATTTTTCTGTGCATAGCTCCTCTTTTGATGTGTGTCTATCTAATCTTTGCAAGGTATTCAAGCGATGTGAGGAAACCAATCTGGCATTGAATTGGGAGAAGTGCCACTTCATGGTCAAGGATGGAATAGTTATGTGCCACAAAATATCTGAGAAGGGAATTGAGATTGACAAGGCCAAGATAGAAATGATGACTAATTTGGGGCCCCCGAACTTGGTCAAGGGCATCATAAGTTTCTTGGAGCATGCACTGTTTTACAAAATATTCATCAAGGACTTCTTAAAGATTGATAGGCCTCTTACAATATTTCTTTGCAAGGAAATCGATTTCCATTGTGATGATGAATGCATGCTTGCTTTTAACAGGATTAAGCAGGAACTTATAAATGCTCTGATTGTGCAACCACAAGATTGGATCTACCTTTTGAGATAATATGTGATGCGAGTGATTATGCAATAAGAGTAGTCTTAGGGCAACGCAAAGACAAGAAACTTTATGTGATATACTATGCGAGCAATACGTTGGATGAAGGTCAAGTTAAGTATGCTACAACATAAAAGAAATTGTTGGGCAATTTTCTTTGCCTTCGAAAAGTTTAGATCATACTTAGTGGGATCTAAGGTGATAGTGCTCAGTTATCATGCTACATTAAGGCATCTAATGGCAAAGAAGGACGCCAAGCCAAGGTTACTCAGATGATATACCAATAGATGATTCACTCCCTTAGGAGCAACTAATGGCAATAAGCATTCTCAACACTATTGGATAGCCTATGGGTGCTGGATTTGGTGTGGGTGTGATGTATGTTGCAAAGGTAAAAGAACCCTGGTATGCAAACATCGTGAATTATCTGGAATGTGGAACAGGCCCGCCAACATTAGAGGGCTATTAGAAGAAGTTCCTGAAAGATATAAAGAGTTTCTACTGGGACGAACCTTACTTATATAGTTTGAGTAAGGATGGTTTATACAGGAGATGTGTGGCAGAGGAAGAAGTACAAGAGATCTTGACACATTGTCACAAATCGACCTATGGAAGTCACTTTGCTACCTTCAAAACTGTCTCAAAGATCCTCCAAGCAGGATTTTGGTGGTCGACGATGTTTAAGGACACTCATTGGTTTATAGAATGATGTGATTACTGCCAAAGAAAAGGGAACATTAGCAAGACGAATGAGATGCCTCAAAACCCAATAATGGAAGTCGAGGTGTTTGCTTTCTGGGGAATTGACTTTATGGGGTCTTTTCAATCCTCATATGGGAACAAGTACATCTTGGTAGCAGTGGATTATGTGTCTAAATGGGTTGAGGTCATGGCAAGCCCTACAAACGATGCCATGGTAGTCCTCAAGATGTTTAAGAGTGTGATCTTTCCTAGATTTGGAACACCAAAGGTGGTAATCAGTGATGGAGGACCACATTTCATTAATGAAGTGTTTGAGGGAATGTTGAGAAAGCATAAAGTGGCAACGCCATACCATCCTCAAATAAGTGGCCAAGTTGAAGTTTCTAACCGAAAATCAAGGCCATACTTGAGAGGACAGTGGGTGTGAGTAGGAAAGATTGGTCTTCCAAGTTGGACGATGCTTTGTGGGTTTATAGGACAGCTTTCAAGACTCCACTCAGAACTACACCTTTTAAGATGTTGTATGGTAAAGTATGTCATCTACCAGTGGAACTTGAATACAAGGTGATGTGGGCAGTAAAACTCTTAAACTTCAATGTCAAATCTGCCAAAGAAAGACGGAAATGCAACATGAGGACTTGGATGAGATAAGGCTTGAACCTTATGATAGTGCTCTGATTTACAAGGAACGCACCAAAGCCTTCCATGACAAGAAAATCATGCATAATTCAAGAAGGGGGACTTGGTGTTGTTGTTCAACTCTAGGCTAAAGCTTTTCCCTGGAAAGCTCAAATCGTGTTGGTCATACCCATTTAAAGTAAAGGAAGCTCGCCCCTATGGGGCAATAGTTCTCTGGAACAAGGATGGCGGAGAGTTCGTTGTAAATGGTCATAGACTCAAGCCATACATGGAAAATAAGAGCATGGCAAAGGGAGACATCTTCTCGTTTTCAGACCCACCTCAATACTAATGAGAAAAGAACGTCAAGCTAGAGACGTTGAACAAGCTAACTTGTGAGGAAGTCTCAGGGTATCATTGGTTTGCTCCAGCTTGGGTAAATGGATCAACCTCCTCACTTGGCAATTCCTCAATAATATCGTTAATACCTCTCAAAGTCTCAGGTTTACATGAGAGAACTAACGGTAGAGTCTTAATCGAAGAGACGAGCTGAGAAACTTGAGTGAACAAGGCTTTCAGATGAGTCTTGGGATAACTAATAGTTTTAGAAGAAGAATTTCGAAGTATAGAGAATTTTTTGCTACTACTAAAATCACATCTTTTTATTTCACTTATGTTACATTTGCAAATTGCCTATGAAAATATTAATATTGATAAAATATGTTATTTTAAATATATATTTCTTTTGCTTGCAATATTCGTACTTTTGCTTGCAATATCCTCTTAGTTCTTTTAAATATATCTTGGCCTGAAGAATGAATAAACTTTTTTCGATACTTTTGATTGCAACTTGAGCATTGCAACGCAAGTTTTATGTAATTGCAATCTTAACGTAAAAGATAAGGGATTGATTTTTTTTACTAAAGAAGGCAAATGAGACTAACCTCTTGATGAGTGTGAATTTTATCGATTTTACCCCTCGGTTTTCATTCATTTTTTGTTAGTCTAGGATGCATTTTAGAGTCTTTAGGAATACTATAGGAATACTATCACCCGAGAGGTTCTTGATAGAATTCCCGAATTAAGTGAATAGGTTGTT
>OVAO01000462.1:0-21101 GCA_900406285.1 Biscutella auriculata | reverse complement strand
TGCTTTACAAGAGAATCAACAAAGTGTTCTTTATTGATTCGATTACTAAGCTCCATCAGGAAAGATATTGAGGAAAGATCTCAGGGCAAAAGTAGCATATATGTTTTTGTCTCTGAATGCATTTTTACTGTGTTAGTTGGAATTTGGATGTTTCTAAACAAAACATACGTATATGACAAATAGCAACCACACAATTTTAAATTCATGAATTTATGGTTACTGCAAATAGACCATCGTTTTAAATTCAATGGGATGTGATCAGTAAATTTAATTCACTTTTCCATACGAAAAATTGTCATATTTTCAATCATATTTTTAAAGATTTAAATTCAGTTGTATGTGGTTAGTAAATTTCTAAATATTTTCGACATATTAGAACAAATAAAGTTAAGAGTGTACTATCTATTTAATTAGTATGATAAATAATTTAAGAGTGATTGTTGAAACTTTAAAACTACACAAAAACTAAACCAAAACACCCGATCACTAAAAATAAAATAAAACCAAAACTAAACACACAAAATACAATAAATTGACACGGCAACCACAAAAACGCAAACACAATAAATTGACATGGCAACCATAGTTTTCAATTCAATGGGATGTGATCAATAATTCCAAGTCAGTTTTCCATACGAAGAAGTGTCATATTTTCGACCATAGTTTTAAAGATTTAAATTTGGTTGGATGTGGTCAGTACATTCTTAAATATTTTTGATATCTTGAAGAAAAAATACATTATCAATGATGGCGTCAAAGCAAGGTTTTACGCCTTGATTTTACTCATCAACCTCATTTTGAAAATAAACCAAAATTAAACCAAAATTTTGAAAATAAACCAAAATTAAACCAAACTAAAATAATCTTCATCATCGTTTAATTTATAATAGAATTATGTTAACCGAATTTATATACAATAATACGTGGTCATGATAATGTGGTTAAAAAAACCAATACATGTTGACAAACTATCAAATTTATATACACTAATACATGATGTAAAAAGAAATCAAACTATCAAATTTATATACATTAATACGTAACCAGTTTCTCAGGAAAATATACCAGAAATGGTTGGATATTTTGAAGTTAGAAAAACCCACAAACGCATTAACTATAACACCAAGTCGAATAGAAACTCAAAGAAATTTGAATCTAAAATACTTATACATGTACGCAACCACAAAAGCGTAACTTTAAAGCCACATATACAAAAACAAACTAACCGATAAACGTAATTTCAGACTAGATCTACTTTCGAATGAATAGTCTTCTTCTTCTTCTATTCTCGAACAAAACCCTAAATATTTCCTTCTCAAAATCTTATTTTACTATCGAAGACAACCCATCATGCAATACCGAAGACACATGATATCGTACTGTTAATATTACTACTTCTCACGAGACGGAAATGTCCAAAAAAAAACCTTCCGTCTACTTCTTCTTCAACTCCTTTAGGTTTCTTCTTCTTTACCTTCGGTTTCCTCCTTCTCCTATAGCTTCCGTTTTCTAATTTTTTTAGCTTTCGTTTTTTCTTCAATTACACACTTTCCAACAATAGTACGATTAAAAGTTAGCTAAAAGTTATAACTCTAAATACACAACTCCCAATAAAATCTAACTAGATAATTTTTAGTCTTATGAACCTAATTGATCAACCAATCGAAGGCTGAGATTAACTCACTTTCTAAAACAAAAAAATGTTGCTTCCACAGAGGATAAAGGCAATTTCGTCCGTTTAAGTAATATGTTTTTATTGTTTAGTCATGCTAAATTTTGAAAGTGTCAACTTCCAAAAAAAGTGTCAAAACCGATGAATTGTTCTCATAAAGTGTCACTTTAGACAAATCACCCTTATATAATTGTGTATATATTTATACAAAGACATTTTTTTATGAAAATGAGAGGAAATTTTTTTTGATGTGGAAATGATGGGAAAGTTTTTATGATCGATATATTTACTGTTATAATTATAAGAATGACAAGAACATCCTATTTATAGATGATGAAAATCAAAGAATACATGACATCTCATAAACTAGGTGGTAACATTACGAAAATATTAGTGTCACAACAACATGACACATCAAAATGATCACTTATATGATGACATTTCAAGAACATGTGTTAAATGAGTGATGAATAATCACTTAACTTTAACACTCCCCCTATAGTATTCATCACCATTAATGTGGCATCTACTGCCTCGTTAAAAACCTTATTACGGAAAACTCGTTGGGACAAAACCATAATAAGGGAAAAGACTGCAATAACGTAATCTCCTCCTGAAAGAAACGATATTCATCTCTTCCTCAAAAGTCATGAAGATGACGCATCCCGATACTTCAAATATGTTTTATGAACGTTGATGTAGGCAGTGCTTTTGTAAATAGATTGGTTGCGTTTTCACTCGAGCGAAAATATTGCATGTCCAACTCCTTGCTTTTCTCGAGCTCTTGGGTGTATGAGAAGAACCTTGGTGAAATGTTCTTTGTCCGATCACTTTTGATATAACCTTCTTTGAGTTGGGCGTCACAAGTTACGTTATCTTCGAATAATATTGTTGGCTCCTTATTGATCCAAGACCACTTGCTTATTGGATGTGATGAGTCCATGACCTTTACCAACCAAGCTTTGCTTTTGTGAATGTCACAAAATTATAGTTCCGCCAAATGTAAAGACATAACCGGTTTGAGCTTGAACTTTATATTGATCCGATAAATACTCTGCATCTGCAAAGCCAACTAGACCAAAACAGAGTTTATGGATTGTTAAATCCATGAGATGCTACTCAAGTCTTGTATATTTTGCCAGACATACCAAAATTCATTTTATTTCCTTGAAAATTCACACCCGTTGCTACTTGAACTTCAGGTTCAATCCTTTCATTTTTCATACGGTCTTAACATAGACTCGAGAGCCTCTTAATCATATTTGGCCAAAATGTCATTTTCTACACTCATTCGAGAGATAGTTTCATAATAATCCTTATTTACATATCGTGCTATATTATTTATCTTGTCGACAATTATATATCTTCGGTTCATCACTTTTCACAATGACATGGTCAATCGAGATCTTGTTTATTATCTTAACTAGGTACCTTATTTTACTATTCCCCCATGTCAATGACCTCTTTGGGGGATTGATTCTTTTTCAATAAATATTTGTATTGCTCCTTTTTCTTTTCTTTTTCTTTTTGAGGATTTGTATTGTTTGAATCAAAGTAGTATCTCATGTAGACTTTTACATTATCAAGGTTATATTTTAATCGGAGCATTTTCAGTTGGAATAAGAAATTTTTCTCTCAAAGATCATTCGTATCTCTAGCAGTCGAGTGACGACATTTTATATATGAATTATCTTTTGGACTTCAGGTTCAAATTGATTTTTATGAGGATTCGATGATTCATTTTATTCAATCTCACATTTGTTTATATTCGTCGTTAATGCTTCTTGCATTTCATTTGCAACATGCTTTGAATCGTTCTTTTAAACATATGAACTTTATGTTTATGTCCAACTATTCAAAATTTTTGCAATCAACTCAATTTGATTAAGGATCAAATTTCACCTTATACGAGGAAACATAATCTTCAATATCTTCCACTTTCTATTAAAGTGAGATTCTCATATTTTCCCCCTCGAGATGATATGACTTTAGATATATTCATCTCGAACTGAATCTCACTATATTTTGTATTTTATCTTATTGTTAGATTTCATATTCACATATCAAATTCTCAGTCCATCCATTTTTCTGGACCGTTTAACCCTTCCGGAATGTATTTATATTTTAGGAGTTGAGCTCATTTTTTCATTTCTTTTTCTCACAAAAAACTCATTTACATTTGATTAGTTTCATTTCTCATGGTTATTTTCTGTTTTTTGAAAGATTATATTTACACGCCTGTAAAATGGTATTTTTCCCTCATCGGCACTCGAAATTGTGATCTCTCATCCCCTTTGGAAAGCAAATCAGCAACTACGCTGTCCGATTTAGGTTGAATACTCATATTTTTCAGGATCATACTCTTTTCTAAATGATTCTTTTTATCATATTCATTTTTCTTGAAGGTTATGTTTATATGCCTCTTATATAAAATTTTTATCTTTGTTTTTTAGACATTTTTCTTTAAATAGTTCTTATGGATTTATTTTTCATTTTGTTCTCCTAAATTCTTTTTCTTTCAGGGATTTTTATCTTTTGAGCCTATCCATCCCCTTTCGAATTGAACTTTAAGTTAATTAACTTGTTTTTTTTGAAATATTAATTCTGAATGGGGAAATAACAACAAGGGTATATGACTTCGCCACTCTTTTAATATATGAAAACACATCTCGTAATTGATTACCAAATTTTGTAAATGCGCAATTTTCTGAACTTCTAGTTCTCTTTGATTTGTAGGGGGATCAAGATGCAACAAATATGGTGTTTGCCATGGAATATCATTTAATACTTGATTAATTTCTCCCCTTACGTTGGAAATTCATCTTCATAAAAGATACAATAGACAAAAACATGTCGTAAACAAATTACCAATTTGCGATTCAAGATATCTAATGATATTTGGTGACGTATATCCTATATAAATTCTCAATCCCCTTTGTGCCTCCACTTCTTTGCGGCGGGGCAATAGGAACATAAACCGCACATCCATAAATACGAAGATGGGATACATCTGGCCTTTGCCTAGATGTTATTGCAAAGGGGAAATCTCATGATATGTGATTGGTCGAATCTAGACCAAAGCCGCATCATGCAATATAGCATGTCCCCATACTCAAATTGGGATTTTTTGTTCTCAATATTAATGGCAGTACAATGAGTTGCAATAATTTAATCAAAGACTCGGTCATGCCATTTTGCGTATGAACATGAGCAACAAAATGTTCATCATCGATCCCATTGATAAACAATAATCATTAAAAGATTGGAATGTGAATTCACCAGCGTTATCAAGTATGACTTTATTTATAATATTATCAGGAAATTATGCTCTTAATTTAATAATTTGGGCAATGAATTTTGCATAAGCCATATTTTGAGTTGTCAATAGACAAACATGTGACCATCTACTAGACGCGTCAATTAGTACAATAAAGTATCGAAATGATCCATATATTGGATGTATATTTCCACATATATCACCATGTATTCTTTCTAAAAAGTGTCGACATTCATTCCCAATTTTAGCTGGTGAAGGCTGAGAAATAAATTTTCTTTGAGAAAATGTATTAAACAAAAACTCTTCAGATTGAAAAATCTTTTCATTTTTCAATGGATGGCCATTTGAATTTTTTTGTGTGCACAATTCTTCTCATCATAATTGAATTCGGATGCCAAATCTTTCATATCATACTTCAAACATATTAATATATATTGGTTCCATTATAATATATGATTTCATCATATTTATTTTTCTACAATATAATCCTGAAGTTAACATAAGCAATTCTTCCAAATTTTCTTTCTTTCTCATGTAATACAAAAGTATTCAATGCCTTTTTTTCTTCGTTTCAATGTGATATCCATTCATACGAATGTCTTTAAAACTCAATAAAGTTTTCCAAACTTAGGGGATGATAGAACATTACTTATTTCAAATTTTGTTCCCCTTGGCATTGAAAATAATCTTTGCAAGATTTAACATAAATAACATGCATAAATTGTAATAAGTTTAAATATTATTATAAATACAACCTTAAAAGGATATATGGATTTTGAATGAAAAACGAGCCATCGAGTCGGGATCAAGAAATGTCGGGACCGTTGAAATGTCGAGACCAGAAAATGTCAGGCCCGGAAAACGTCGGGATCGGGAAACGTCGAGAGTCGCTCGTGTTGATAACATGTTATAAATTATTACATAAACTACATGTTTATGTATATATTTATACAAAGACACTTTTCTTTATGAAAATGAGAGAGAAACTTCTTTGATGTGGGAATGATGAGAAAGGTTTTATGATTGATTTATTTGATGTTAAAGAATACATGACACCTCATAAACTAGGTGGTAACATTAAGAAGAGATTAGTGTCACGACAACATGACACATCAAAATGATTACTTATATGGTGACACTTTAAGGAAATGTGTTAAATGAGTGATGAATAATCACTTAACTTTAACACATATTAGTTTTGTTAACTAAAATTAAATGTTTTTTCTGCATTCTTATAACCCTTTTGATGGCGTCCAATCTTTAGAGCAGATTCTCAACTAGATGCATCTGGATACAAATACATAAAATATTGTTTCAGATCATTTTGTATTTATATCTGGATGCTAAAATATTTAACATCTCAAATATGTAGAGATTTTGGGATAGTCTAGAAGGTAAAGTCTCGATCTCGCATATGTATCTCAAATTTTTGGGAATTAACTTTTTCTTTAATAACGTGAAATACATAGTTTCCCAAAAAATGAAGAATCTCAGATTTTCCCCAAAAACGTGGAAACTCGGGTATTCCTGAAAAACGTTAAATCTCGAGTTTTTCCAAAAAACATGAGATCTAAGATTTTTTAGGAAAACGTGGGATTTTTGTATTCCCTAAAAATACGCAATCTCGGTTTTTCCCGATAAATGTGGAACCTCAGGTTTTTTTTCAAAAAGGCAGAATCACGGGGTTTCCTGAAAAACGGAACCTCGGGGTTTTCCCTGGAAATATGGAATTTCGGTTCTTCCCGAAAAACATAGAAGCTCGGTTTTTTCCTGAAAACACAAATCTTGGGGTTTTCCCGATTAACGTGAAGTCGCAGATTTTTCCAAATAACGGGGAATCTCAAGTTTTTCCCAGAAAACATGGAATCTTGAATTTGTACCGAAAATGCATAATCTCGGAAATGTCCCAAAAACGTAGAATCTCGGGTTTTTTCAGTAAAATGTAGAATCTCAAGTTTTTTCGTAAAAACGTTGAATCTCTGATATTTTCCGAAAATTATGAGTCTCGGGGTTTCCAAAAAAAAATGCAGAATCTCGGGTTTCCCCTAAAAACGTAATATATCAAGTTTTCTTGAAAAATGTGAAATCTCGATTTTTTCTAGAAAAAGCGGAATCTTGGTTTTTCTCGAGAAACGCATAATCTCAGATTTTCCCGAAAAATATGGAATCTCGGAGTTTTTCCGAAAACTATTTCAGTTGTAGTCATTTTGAATTTCGACATTCGTATGCTATTAGAAATTAAAAAAAAAGAGAAGACATTCAGGTGCTGCATTTGAATGATATGTCCAAATACATAAAAGAAAAACATATATAAACAACATATGGAAGCAACATCTGGATATAATATATCTATATAATGCATTTGGATACATCATCAAGATGAGAACAAGTTCTAAATATAGTTTATTAGTGATTGAGGAAGATACTTATTTAACATTATCTTTGGAAAAGTGTTGCAAATAAAGAAAACAATAAATAAGTGTTATTAGTTTAGTGATTATATGATGTAATAGTTATCTGGTTAAGATTTCGAGTCTCTGTAAAATATTTGCTCTTCCTCACATTTGTGAAAGTTCCTGATGTTGGACCGATTCATTATACAATAGTAAAATTTTTGCATATAGCCACAAAAAAGCCACAAAATTTTTTGTAGCTAAAAAACCACGAAAAAGCCAGGAAAACCCAATAATTTATTTCATGGGTTTCCGTGACTTGTCGTGCGAACAAACCCATGAATTTTCCACGAAATGTGTTTGTGGCTAATATAGCCACAAATTAATCACGAAATGTGTTTGTGGCTACACTAGCCACAAAATACCCACAAACTATTTCGTGGCTAAATCAAATTAGTCATAAATTTTCCACGAAATGTGTTTGTAGCTAAATCAAACAGCCACAAATTTACCACGCAATATGTTTGTGACTAATTTTAGTTCAAAATTAAAACCCTAAACCCTATAATATAAACTCGTAAACTCTAACCATTAACTATAATTCTAACTAAAAACCTATAATTCAAAACTATAAATTATATATTCTAAACCCTAAACTCTAACCTTTAACTATAACTCTAAATTCAACTTTTAAACTCTAAACTCTAAATCATAAATTTTAAACCCTAAATCATAAACCCAAAATTCTAAACACTAAATCATAAATCATATATTCTAAACTCTTAAGGTCTAACTCTTGATTAGACTCTAAATTCTAAACCACAAAGGAATAAAATGAAAAATATGATAAAAATAAATATTTAGATAAAAATAAATTAAATTTTTTAACTATTAACAAATAATGAATAAATATATAGAAAATAATAAATTGATAATTGAAACAATTAACAAATAGCAGTTAAATATATAGGTCAAAATAAATTGAAAAAGAAACAATTTACAAATAATTAAATAGATAATTCGAGCGATGGGGCGATACTATATGATGTATTACTCACTTATGATGTATGATAGATTATACTACATAACAAAACTGATATTAAACTTCAATAATTTATATATATTAAAAAAAATTATAACATCTCCGTTACTATTAGATAAGTACAATATATGTAATACCTTATTATATCAAACATTATCGTTTCAAAATAATCACATATATATATATATATATANATATATATATATATATATATATATATATATATATTAAATAATCTGAACCGAACTAAAATAATAAATTTTTAAAGTTTCGAGAAACAAACTTCTGACTTAACTGAACCAAAACAAACTGAACCAAATAAACTGAAGCACAAATAATGTGAACTGAACTAAACCAATAAATATTTTATTACCAAATGGTCACACTATCAATAACATCATACTATCACGTCGAGTAAACTCGATCAAAACCGATTTTAATCAAAACATATAAAACTAAAAGGTTATTTATCAATATACTAATATATTATAGTTATATGATCAATGAAGAATAATATCACAGTAATCTAGTGGTTTAAGTGAAGTTGTGTAGTTGTCCAACTTATGGTTCAAATCCCCCCTAACGCATTTAAGTGATTTATTTTTTAGGTTTACCTGAGGCAACGAAGGTGCATTGACGATGACGGAGGGTGTATCGGCGGCAGAGGATGATGCACCGACAACGGAGGAGGATGCACCGACAACGGCGGAGGGTGTATTGATGGCGGAGGAGGGTGCACCGGCGGTGGGCCTCTTGTGACGACGCCTCGAAACCTAGATATCCATGAGGCTATACCTACAAAAAAAAATTTGTAAGTATTATATGGCTAAACACATATACCCACAAAAAAATAGTCTATACCCACAAATTTTAGTGTGACTATAAGACATAATTTTACTAGATATATAATCCACATAAATTTATTAAAAAAATTCTAAAGAAAACAAGATGATGTTATATGTCCTAATAGAACAACATACAAGGAAGGTTCTCATTTGCTTGTTGCGATAGAATACAAAAGTTTTTGGAACAAATCTCTTGAACTTTGAGATTATGTCTCTGCTGAAATAAGGATCGGTCTTCAAATTAGGGGACTTGAATTCTTGAAACAAAGTAAAAAAATTTGTCTAGTATTTCTTATCCTGAAGTTTTTATTAAAATAAAATTCATAAGACTAGTTTCAAATATATAGAAGATTTATTTATTTATTTTAGTTATTTTTTCATTTTTACGTTAAATGCATCGTCTTATTGTATATATTTTATTTTACTTACTGATAAGTAGGATTTTGGTGTGGATTGATAAGTAAAGTTTTGCTATGGACTAGAAAAACTTATTTGGTTGGATGTAGAGGGTCCTAACTTATCATTGTAGTATTGGGTGAGTAGGGTTGTCGAACCAATCTTGGGTGGCGTTAGAACACTAATCTTTTGTGGGATACAATCTAACTAAGTCTAGGTCGGAATGATATGAGTTGTCTGTCACTAACAATCTTATCTATAATACTAAATAAAATGAGAAAGGAAATAAATGAGATCGAAGGAAATATAAATTCATAATATAAAGCAAACATACAGAACAAGGCAATCGAATTGGATAGTTTATTTTCATGCTAGGTAACAGTTCAATTCAAGCAATTAAGATTATCTTATGTCAAGGAATTTCTAATGTAGATTAACTCACTCCTGTGATAGAAATCTTTTCTTAATCATGATTCTAAACAATCCCTTGAAAGAAGTCACAATTAGAAAGCAATGAATACAATTCCATACAACAATCAATCAGACTTAACCAATCCATTGAAAAGACTAGATTGACAATTTATTCACTTAATTGGGAAATCTGTCAAACACCTTCCGAGCGACAAATTTCCTAAGATCTAGGTCAGATTTGCAAGGTCTAATCTAACATTAAGTTCATGGATATAAAGAAGATATTTATTATAATCAGCCCTAAACCATTCAAGCAATTCAATTCTACCAATTTCTAACCTTAATCCATAGCTATAAAAGACTACTCACATATCATACATAGACCACTTTGATAGTTTCTAGACATGATTTAAGGGAGAAATTTTAAAGAAAAGAAATGGAAACTGAAAGCAGTAAAAATAATTGAGGACAACAAATCATAGAAGATAATTGCAATAAGATAAACTCAGAAGTACAAAGTCTCATGAGAAGAAAATCTAGATCTAAAATCTCTTTAGAAAACTAAAAAGAATAAAAATGGCCTGTAAAAAAGGAACTATGAAAAATAGCGGTTTAGTTTTACTTTGGCTCACTTTATATAGTTAGCCAAAAATTACAAAGTAAAGAGACCCATTAAACTTGATTTAGTCTGGTTTTATTGAAATACAGGGGTGTGTGCTGGTCAGACCCACCGATATGGGTGACCGGTACATGTGTGATCGTCACTCGTACTTATCTTCAGACCACTCAGTGCATCAGTGGTGTGCATGACCGGTCTTCTTTGGTATAGAGCTTCGTGTGGTTATTCCCGGGCATGGTACCGGTCCTAGCCGACCGGTATGTTTCTCTGAGATTTGGCACTTAGGCATTTTTGCTCTTTTCTTTCTTTCTTGATCCATTTCCTGAATAGTTCCAACTCTGCATCTAAAATCACAAATGACATGCAAATGCAACTTAAAGAACTCTAAATACATCATATTCTAATGAAAAATACAACGAAACGAATCATTAAAAACATAACCTATCACTCACGTAATTTAAATTATCAACTTAATAAAATGTTTTGTATTGTATACTATAAATAATTTAAGGAATCACACTTAACAAGGAAGATACGCGAATTAAGACGGTATGAATGTGAGAGACAATCCACTTGTCTAAAGTAATTATACTATTCACTAATGTTTTCACTTTTTCTTTAATTTGCTTATATATTTTTGATGTAATTTGGGGAAATTTTAAAAATATAATTGAAGATAGAGCAAGGGATCAAACCCAAGCTGAGTATGGAAAGGATATATTAAAGATAATTGGTGGTCTTATGACAAGATTGAATATCAAAAAGTTTATTGGAGCTAGGATATTTGTTATGGAATGTTTGGAAAAATACTTAATGATACAAGCTTGAGCGATGATGATATTACCAATCATCATGAAGAGGATGTACTATAAGTCTCAACCGGACAAATTACAAGATCAAGTGCAAAGAAACTAGCTGGAACATTGATCATTATCTTGGAAGAATTTAAGCTGCATGTTCATCACTTGAAGAAGAAAGAGGAACCAGACATGTTCAACATGTTGCAAACATTTTCAAGTGTATGATCCGGGGTCATTCTAAGGGTTGAACACTCTTTTTCCTTAGACTATATTTTATCCCATTTAGGTTTTTCTAGTCAAAGTTTAACGAGGCTCATGCACGTTTAATTCCCTAAGTTTATCATTGGACGCACCAAGACGCACCAAGACGCATCTCCGACCTTAAACATGCAAATGACATGTGACCGTTGCTCCTTTTTGGCATGTTCTCTCTATCTTTTCCTTAAAGACCTTATCTTTTATGTTTTACATTTTGAACCCTTTGTTTGGGGTTTCTTTGCTTGTTGAGTATTTAAACTCCTAAGATTATATCCGTTATTCTTATCCAACTTTTCAAAATCAAGCATGATATTTCTCTCTAAGTTGGTTCATTCTTAGTGCGTAATATCTTAGAAACTCTAGGTGTCTGATATCCTAGTCTCACTCAAGGTGTATCCAAGATCTCTCATCATGTTGGTGGTCCTTATCGCTCCATCGACTATTTATCGTCCATTGTCGTGCGTGCACCACAACCTCACCGTCATCCATCGTCCTCTGCGGCTGTTCTGCTGGTTCTCTTCCGAACAATACTCCTCATATTCCCCAAGAATTACCTCCACCAAACTTTTCCATCATCAGAGGTAAAAAAGACAAAGAAACGCAAGAGAGTTCCATTAGTACGTATCGATGTCACCGCCGCCCGTACTGCCATCGCCCGAACGACCCCAATTTCATTTTCGTCATCCAGATCAAAACATTCCTCGACGCATATTTTGTATACAAAGATCTCAGCTCCAAAGAACACTAGATCCCAAGTTTCAGCGCAAACGTACGTGTGGTTTAGGTGAAAGAGCCTCCAGTCGCGGCACCTTCGGCGACTCGATACACACCTCTTCAAGCCGATCCGTCTAACCCTTTCCAGGGGTGCATTAAGTGGTATCTTAGCCCTTGAAGAGGCTCACATTTTCTCAGGGAGTATTCTTTCCTTTTTAGTTCAAAGTTTCTACCTTTTCGGTAAAGCTCGGTTCTTTGAGTTAAAGTTCGGATCTTTGTCAAGTTTCGAATTTTAGTTCTTAAAGTTCATGACTTTTTGCTTGTCATTGCTTAGATCTTGCGTTTAGGGTCTGTTGCTTTAGTTTTGCTCGAAAGTTTACATCTTTTGTGTGTAGCTAAGGTTTGCCTTGCATTAGACGTTAGGTTGTTGCGTGTTGCGTGTCCATTGTTTATATCAATGGCGGTTTTACTGATTTCTTTCGTTTTTGTTTGGATTGTGCAAGAGGAAGACGAAGCTGGAAAAATGATTTCAAAAAACAAAAGCAAAAACCACACGAAAGAAAGGAGGGAAGGGCGGAAGAAGACAACGAGTATATGCCCATACCGCGTGGTCCCCATCGTACAATCCACAACTCTCCAAAATTTGCCCACTCCCCACATTCCAACTACGGAGTCTCAAACGTTTAACACGTGTGCCTCCAAAGATAATCCTCCCCAAAGGATTCCTGAGCCTCAACTTTCACCTCCGATCATTAGGAATGTAACTCCACCGACGCCAGAAGTTGAGATCATGACCAATCCTCTAGAGAAGGATGCTGCCCTTAATACCCAAGAACAACAAGTCCCTCCCACTGAAGCTGCCATGATAAGGATCTTAGAAGCTAGACTAGAGGCGTTCACAAGGACCTGGAACCCTCCTCCTCCTGTTCCATCTTATGTGGCTCCTCCGCCACACCTTAGACGACCTCAAGAGCAAAACGTCTTTCCGGAAGAAGAGGAAGATCAATATCCTCAGAGAATGAGGCCATGTAGATAACCTAAAGGATCTCATCCAAGACAACAATATGATTGGCTCCATAATAGAAGGCGTTTTGAAGAAGAAGGTCATTTTGACCCTCTGGAGCATAGAGTGGAACCAAGAGGGTCTCGAGAGATCCACGTCCAATAATGCTTATCCAAGATACTATGATGAAGAAGATGAGCACTTCGACAACACAAGCCAAGCTTCTCAACGCCCTCATCACCGTTACCCAAGAGGAGAAAGAGGGGAAGGGCTCAAGCTCAAGATTCCCCTTTTCCATGGTAAAAGCGTTCTGGATGCTTATCTAGAGTGGGAAAAGAAGATTGAGTTAGTTTTTCATTGTCATTGGTGCTCCGAGATCAACAAAGTAAGAGTAGCTGCTACGGAGTTCCATGATTATGCACTAAGTTGGTGGGATCAAATAGTTATTTCTAGAAGAAGGAATGGGGAGCTTCCAATTGCGACAAGGGCCAAACTCAAAACGGCCATGAGAAAGAGATTTGTTCCTAACCATCACCACCATAACTTCATCAGCGTTTAAGGAGACTCAATCAAGGTTCCAAGACCATGAAAGTTATTATTAAGAAATGAAACTGTTGTTACTCCAAACCGACGTAAGAGAAGATCGAGAGGCTACAATGGCTAGATTCCTTGGAGGCTTAAACCGCGAAATCCAAGATCATATAGAGCTCCAACACTATGTTGAGATGGAAGAAATGTTGCATAAGGCAGTGATGATTGAGCAAAAAATCAAGAGAAAAGGGAAGACTACGTTCAAACCTCATTTCTCCAAGGACCATAAGCCGACTTATACAAAGGAATGGGATCCTTCAAAGAAACCATGCACTTCAAGTATCCACGGGACCAATTACAAGATCTAGTGCAAAGAACCTAGCTGGAGCATTGATCATTACCTTGGAAGAATTAAAGCTGCATGTTCATAACTTGAAGAAGGAAGAGGAACCAGACCCGTTCAACATGTTGCAAACATCTTCAAGTTCATGATCTGGGGTCATTCTAAGGGTTGGGCACTCTTTTTCCTTAGACTAGGTTTTATCCCATTTAGGTTTTACTAGTCAAGGTTTTAACGAGGCTCATGCACGTTTAATACCCTAAGTTTATCCTTGGGCTCACCAAGACGCATCTTCGGCCTTAGCCATGCAAATGCCTTGTGACCGTTGCTCCTTTTTGGCGTGTTTTTTCTATCTTTTCCTTAAGGACCTTATCTTTTATTTTTTACATTTTGAATCCATTGTTTAGGGTATCATTGCTTGTTGAGTATTTAAACTCCTAAGACTATATCCGTTGTTCTTATCCAACTTTTCAAAATCAAGCATGAGATTTCTCTCTAAGTTGGTTCATTCTAAGTGCGTAATATCTTAGAAACCATAGGTGTGTAATATCCTAGTCTCACTCAAGGTGTATCCAAGATCTATCATCATCTTGGTGGTCCTTATCGCTTCATCGGTTACTTCTCGTCCATCGTCATACGTGTAGCACAACCTCACCATCATCTACCGCCATCCGTCGTTGTTCTGCTGGTTCTCTTCCGATCAATACTCATCATATTCCCCAAGAATCACCTCCACCAAACATCTCCATCATTAGAGGTCAAATGGACGATGAAATACAAGAGCGTTCTATCTGTATGTATCGATGTCACTGCCGCCCGTACTACCATCGCTCGTACGACCCTAGTTTCATTTTCGTCGTCCAGATCAAAACTTTCCTTGACCCATCTTTTGTATACGAAGATCTCTGCTCCAAAGAAGACTAGATCCCAAGTATCAGCCCAAACATACATGTGGTTTGGGAGAAAGAGCCTCCGGTCGCGACCCCTTCGGCGAACCGATACACTCCTCTTCAAGCCAATCCGACTAACACTCTCCAGGGGTGCATTAAATGGTACTAGATCCCTTGAAGAGGCCCGCCTTGTCTCAGGGAGTATTCTTTCCTTTTTGGTTCAAAGTTTCTACCTTTACGCTAAAGCTCGGTTCTTTGAGTTAAAGTTCAGATCTTTGTCAAGTTTCGGAAGTTAGTTCTTAAAGTTTGTGACTTTTTGCTTGTCATTTCTTAGATCTTATGTTTAGGGTCTGTTTCTTTAGTTTTGCTCGAAAGTTTACATCTTACGTGGATAGCTAGGGTTTGTCTTGCGTTAGACGTTAGGTTGGTGCGTGTTTGTAAGCTTTCTAGTTGATATCCAAAGCGGTTTGATTGATTTCTTTCGTTTTTGTTTTGATTGTGCAAGAGGAAGACAAAGCTGGAAAACGTTTTGAAAAAGAAAAAGCAAAAAGCACACAAAAGAAAGGAGGGAATGGCGGAAGAAGACAACGGGTACACGACCATACCGTGTGGTCCCCATCATACAATCCACAACTCTCTAAAATTTGCCGCACTCCCCATATTCCAACTACGGAGTCTCACACGTTTAACACGTGTGCCTCCCAAGCTTATCCTCCCCAAAGGATTCCTCAGCCTCAACTTCCTCTTCCGATCATTAGGAACGTTGCTCCACCGGTGCCGAAAGTTGAGATCATAGCCAATCCTCCGGAGAGGGATGCTGCCCTTAATATCCAAGAACAACAAGTCCCTCTCACTGAAGTTGCTGTGATAAGGATCTTAGAAGCTAGACTAGAGGCGTTCACAAGGACATGGAACCCTCCTCCTTCAGTTCCAACATATGTGGCTCCTCCGCCACCTCCTAGACGGCCTCTAGAGCAAATCGTCTTTCCAGAAGAAGAGGAAGATCAATATCCTCATAGAATGTGGCCATGGAGACAATCTCAAGGATCTCATCCAAGACAACAATATGATTGGCTCCATAATAGAAGGCATTTTGAAGAAGAAGGTCATTTTGATCCTCCAGAGCCTAGAGTGGAGCCAAGAAGGGTCTCAAGAGAACCACGTTAGACATGCTTATCCTAGATACTATGATGAAGAAGATGAGAACGTTGACAACACAAGCCAAGCTTCTCAACGCCCTCATCACTGTGACCTAATTAGAGAAAGAGTGGAAGGGCTCAAGCTCAAGATTCCCCCTTTCCATCGTAAAAGCGATATGGATGCTTATCTAGAGTGGGAAAATAAGATTGAGTTAGTTTTTGATTGTCATTGGTACTCCGAGATCAAAAAAGTAAGAGTAGCTGCTACAGAGTTCCATGATTATGTACTAAGCTGGTGGAATCAAATAGTTACTTCTAGAAGAAGGAATGGGGAGCTTCAAATTGATATATGGGCCGAACTCAAAGCGGCCATGAGAAGGAGATTTATTCCTAACCATCACCACAAAGACTTTCATCACCATTTAAGGTGACTCAATCAAGGTTCCAAGACCGTGGGAGTTATTATCAAGAAATGGAACTGTTGTTACTCTGAACTGACCTAAGTGAAGATCGAGAGGCTACAATGGCTAGATTCCTTGGAGGCTTAAACCGCGAAATCCAAGATCATCTAAAGCTCCAACACTATGTTGAGATGGAATAAATGTTGCATAAGGCAAAGATGATTGAGCAACAAATCAAGAGAAAAGGGAAGACTTCGTTCGAACCGCATTTCTCTAAGGACCATAAGCCGACTTATGCAAAGGAATATGATCGGTCCAAGAAACCATTCACTCCAACTCCCAAGGACCCTACAGGGGCGCAACCGATTCCTTTCAAGGACAAAGGTAAGGGAATAACTAATCCTACGGGAGCTCATGATGTAAAGTGCTTCAAGTGCCAAGGTCGAGAGCATTATGCCAATGAGTGCACTAACAAGCGAGTCATGATTCTTCTTGAAGATGGAGAATACATGTGAGAGGATGAAGAAGCCATTCAAGCGGAACAAGAAGAGTCTCCTGAAGAATATGAAGAAGAAGCTACTAGAGGAAAACTCTTGGTGTCCTGGAGAATATTAAATATTTTCCCCAAGGAGAATAAGAATTCCCGAAGAGATAACCTCTTTCATTCAAGATGTCTTGTGAACCAGAAGGTGTGCAACCCCATCATACACGGAGGAAGTTGTGCAAATGTGGCTAGCACCATTATGGTGAGGAAGTTAAACCTTGAGACTCGCAAGCACCCGAGGCCTTACAAACTACAATGCCTCAATGAAGACGGCGAAATGAAGGTGACTCACCAAGTTATTGTGCCTATCACTATTCGCAAGTATGAAGAAGAAGTCCTCCGTGATGTGCTTACCCATGGAGGTTGGTCACATACTATTAGGAAGACCGTGGCAGTTTAATCGAAAGGTGATACACAATGGCTTCACGAACAAGTACTCATTTGAATACAAGGGCAAGAAGATCACTCTTCTACCTATGACGCCACAAGAGGTCTCCCAAGATCAGCTTCACTTGAAGTAAATGGAAGTCAAGCCTTCAAATTTCCTTGCCAATCAAAGTGTAGTAAGAAAGTCTCTCCATGCTCATAAAACTGTTTTGTTATTTGTTTACAAAGAGGCACTTACTAGTTTGACTAACCCATCACTGGAGCAACCGAGTGAACTTAAGCATCTTTTGAGTAGGTTTGCGGATGTGTTTCCAGGAGATGAACCCCAAGGATGGCCCCCTCTAAGAGGAATTGAACACCAAATAAACTTTGTCCCAGTAGCAACTCTTCCCAACCGACCGGCCTATAGGACCAACCCGTGGAAACGAAGGAGCTCTAGAGACAAGTTAAATACCTCATGAGCAAAGGACACATGAGAGAGAGGATGAGTCCATTTGTTGTACCAGTGCTCTTGGTGCCTAAGAAGGACGGCTCATGGCGCATATGTGTTGATTGCCGAGTAATGAACTTAATAACGGCTAAGTATCGCCATCTTATTCCTCGTTTGGATGATATGCTAGATGAGCTTTATGGCTCTAAGATCTTTTCTACAATACACTTAAAGAGTGGCTATCATCAGATTAGGATGAGAGAAGGGGATGAATGGAAAACAGATTTTAAAACTAAACATGGCTTATATGAGTGGTTGGTGATGCCTTTTGGCCTAACCAATGCTCCGAGCACTTTCATGAGATTAATAAACCATGTCCTTGGAAAATTCATAGGATTGTTTGTGGTGGTTTACTTTGATGATATCTTAGTTTATAGCAAATTCTTGCTTGATCATGTCAAACACCTAAAATCGGTTTTAGAAGTCCTTAGGCATGAAAAACTCTATGTTAACTTTGCTAAATGCACCTTTTGGACGGATAACCTGTTGTTTTTAGGTTTTTTTGTGACAGCTGAAGGTGTGAGAGTTGATGAAGAAAATGTTAAAACCATCAGTGAGTGGCCAACTCCCAAGACAGTGGGTTAAGTGAGGAGCCTTCACGGCCTAGCCGGCTTCTATAGTAGATTTGTCAAGGACTTTAGTACTCTAGCCTCCCCTCTCACCGAAATCATTAAGAAAGAAGTATGCTTCAAGTGGGGGCAATATGATGCATTCTCGAGTAGCAAAGGGCTTGAGACCAAACAAGAGCATACCTCTCACCGACAAGCTCCACGTTTGGAGTCTTTTCGGTCGAAGGAGTCACCATCCATTTCTCTTATACGGCCGACGTAGCCGTACACGGCCATACCCGTCAACCCCGAAATCGTGCCATCGACCTAAAGTCACAACCATTCACTTATCCCTTGACTACATCTCTTATTTTTGTCTATCTAAGGGATCTAACAAGTTTGAGAACGTTTCCATGCAGGGTTTGAGAGATCTCGTCTCTTAGCCACTCCCATCTAGACGGTCACTTAGCCTTTGAGTCATCAAAAACATTCGATCGTAGGGAGGAATACGTCACCAGATCAAGCCAAAGCCTTCCAAGCCATCAAGGACCAGCTGCTGACCAATGCACCTCTCCTTAGACTCTCGGATTTCACCAAAACCTTTGAAATCGAATGTGACGCATCCGGGGTTGGAATTGGAGTTGTCCTTATGCAAAAGAAACGACTAATAGCTTTCTTCAGTGAGAAACTAGGCGGAGCCACCCTCAAGTACCCAACATATGATAAGGAGCTTTATGCCTTAGTCCGCGCTTTGAAGACTTGGCAACATGACCTATGGCCGAAAGACTTTGTGATATATTCAAACCATGAATATCTCAAGCATCTTAAAAGATAACAAAATCTCAACAAACGGCATGCTCGGTGGGTGAAATTCATTCAAACTTTCCCATATGTGATCACGTTCAAAAAAGGTAAAGGCAATGTCGTGGCTACCTAAAGTACTCTCTCCTATATAGTTTAAACACTAGACTCTTAGGGTTTGAGCAAGTAAAGGACCTATATGTTACTGACACAAACTTTCAAACGCTCTATGTTGAATGTGCTAGTCGTGCTAAGGATCACTATTATAGGCTTGATGTGTATTTATTCTTTAATAATCGTTTGTGTGTACCTAATGGGTCTACCCGAGAATTATTAATTAGGGAAGCTCACAGTGGAGGCCTACTTGGACATTTCAGAATTTATAAGACCATGAAGGTAGCGCAAGACCATTTCTTTTGGCCACACATGAAGAAAGATGTTAAGAGGATATGCGCTCAATGCTTGAAGTGCAAAAAAGCTAAGGCCAAGTCTCAACCCCTCGGTTTGTATACCCCTCCTCCCATTGCTTCTCATCCTTGGCATGATGTCTCTATGGATTTTGTCTTAGGATTTCCTAGAACTAGACGCCGCCATGACTCTATCTTTTTGGTGGTTGATAGTTTTCTAAGATGGCTCATTTCATTCTTTGCTATAAAATGGATGATGCTACAAATGTTGAAAACTTATTCTTTAGAGATGTGGTTAGGATCCGTGGAATGCAAATGACTATTGTTTCATATATAGATAATAAATTCCTAAGTCATTGTTGGAAAACCCTATGGAACAAGCTCCGTACTAAGCTTTTGTTTTCCACAACTTGTCATCCACAAACTGATGGGCAAATTGAAGTTGTGAATAGAACTATGGCCATGCTTCTTAGCGCTTTCATTAAAAAGAATTTGAGAACTTGGGAGGATTGTATGCCTCATGCGGAATTTGCTTATAACATCTCTAAGCGTTGATATCTTGCATTTTTAGTCGTTTTTAGGTCTTGTTTTCATTCGTTTCTTGTTAATTTAGGTTGCATTTAGAGTCCTTTAGGTTGCATTTGTATTCCATAATCACGTTCAGGTGTGGAACCGAGCTTAAGATGAGAAGCGGAGTGATAAACATAAAATTTTGGTTTCTTATGGTGGTTTATCAATGAAGTATAGGTAAGATGGGTGATCGGGGTTGTCAAACCAACTCGGCGGGAATTAACTCACAAATCCTATGGTAGATTTTACAAAGTCTAGGTAAACACAAAAGGGGTTTGTCTGTCACTAACAACGCCTAAGCAAATAAATAAACAAAGCAATTAACTGAAAATGAAAGCAATAAACTAAACTGAAAGTGACAAAAATCAGAAATGAAAGCAACTTATGGATTAAGGGGATTGATAATCGGTAGAGGTTTTCATGCTAGATTGGTTTACTAACTACCTTTGGTTTATTCTATGTCTAGGAATCTCTAAACTAGACTAACTCGCTCTCAACTCATAAGTCTATAAAGACTACTCCCAACTCATGCCTAGAACACTTTGACAGTTTCTAGACATGATTTTTGAGAGGAAACAAGATTAGAAACAAAGAACTAAAGCAAGAACAACAAGAACAATCAT
>OVAO01000461.1:0-21102 GCA_900406285.1 Biscutella auriculata | reverse complement strand
AGGGCCACCGAGTTCAGCTTCGAATGGAAGATGTACGGTTAGATGCTCCATTACGTCGAAAAAGCTTGGCAGAAATATCTTCTCCAGATTGCATAAAATTATGACTATGTTCTCCTTCATAATTTCTACCCAATTTTGCTGCAGAGATCGTGAGCATAGGTCCCGTAAAAAGCTTCCAATTCCTACTCATGATTTGTTTTCATTAATATATATATATATATATATAATACTTTACATTACATAACGTATATATTTCATAAGTTTTATAAAATTAAATTAACATACCAGATAGAGCAAGATGTACGTTTCAAGGTAAAAGTTCCGCAAAAATAAACGGAAGCAACCGCTCCATGAATACATGACAATCATGACTCTTCATACCTGAGAACTTCCCTCCATCCATATCTAAACAACTAGCTAGATCTAACGCATATCCATCGGGGAATATAACCTTGTTTTTAACACATTCCAATAAACGTTCCTTGGTAGCTGCGGACAATCGGAATATAAGAATAGGAGCTCTGTCACGCGAATCTAGATGCAGTACTTTCCTTGAACAGAATTGGGGCAAATCCTTTATGGAGTTCTTCGTGTCTTTTGATTTGTCTTCATTCATCACGGTGTGCAAGATGTTATCAAAGAAATTCTTCTCAATATGCATGACATCCAGATTATGTCGTAGGTTTAATTCCTTCCAGTATGGTAACTCCCAAAAGATGCTTTCTTTGTGCCAATGATGTGTCTTACCGTATTCCGCCTGCTTTACCTCGTGACCGTTACCACCCCATTCAGATGTTGTCCGCGGATTGACTTGCAAAATACGCTCGTCATAAACTTGGGCACCTGTAAGAGTTTCAGGTGGATAAACATTCAGAGCGTGTTTCCCATTCAAAAAATTTATTTTGTTCTTTCGTAACGGATGATTTGGAGGAAGAAATCACCGATGACAATCAAACCAACACGTTTTCCTTCTGTGTGGCAGCTGAAATGTCTTTGTATCCTCCATGCAAATTGGACACGACAATCTACCGTGGGTCGTCCATCCCGATAGCATACCATATGCTAGAAAGTCACTAATTGTCCACGTCAACACCGCTTTAACGTTAAAATTCGTTCTGGATGCTATATCATAGGCGCCAATTCCAATTGACCAAAGCTCTTTTAACTCATCTATTAAAAGTCGAAGGAAAACATCAAGACTTGCTCGTGGATGCTTAGGCCTAGAGTTCAAAATCGTCAATCATAAAAATTCTGGATTCATACACAAATCTGGTGGCATGTTATAGGGAGTCACAATCACGGGCCATAGAGAATGATTGCGTGACATACCAAAGGGGTTAAAACCATCGGTGCACAACCCGAGGTAAACATTCCTTGGTTCTCCAGCAAAGGTAGGATGTTTATGCTGAAAAGTTTTCCATTCTGCTCCATCGGATGGATGAATCATTGTTCCCTCCTATGACTCGTGCTCCGCGTGCCATCTCATTGCATTAGCATTCTTCTACGTCTGATACATTCTCTTTATTATGTCCCCAACAGGCAAATACCACATCCGACTATATGGTATTTTAGTCATACCACTGCTACGCTTATACCTCAGTGCTTGACAGAATCTACATTCGTCCAATGATTCATTTTCTTTTCATAATATCATACAATTCTCGATGCAGACGTCAATTGTATGATATGGGAGACCTAAATTACGCATCAGTTTCTCTTCCTCGTAATATGAACTCGTCGATTGGTTATCTTTAGGCAAAATCCTCGAAATGAGTTGAGTCCAATCATCTACAGATTTCTCGGACATATTGTGATCGGTCGGTTTCAGTTCGGTTTTTCGGTTCCGGTTTTTTTACCCAACCCTAATGACAACCATCATACAATGGATTATTCTCTGCTCTCAACATTGCGAAAAATTTCCTTGTCGCATGATTATTTGGAGGTTCCTCCGCGTTTGGTACTTGTACAGGGTTTTGATAACCGTGATCATTAATATGATCGTCTTGGTTATCAAGGTTCAAAGTTTCATTAAATGCATCATGAACCATTTCTACATTTATTCTATCACCCATATTATAGTAGTTACCCACAACTTCTTGATTACGATCACTATGACTTGATTGATCGGTATTGACATAATTAGAACTTGTTCCTAAATCTACATTTATTTCCTTCCCATGTCTATACCAAACGTAATAATCCGCCATAGGGAGTTCGCGGCTGCAAAAGAGACAATAGGAAAATTGAGTGCTCAAATCGACGAGATACAGGCACTTGAAGAGGAAAACGCCGAGGCTGTCAAGCAAGCCAACAAGCGCATATCTCGTATGAAGTGCGCATAAGAAAAGTGTAGAGATGTTGAGGTGACAAGAGATGATTGTAAGGAGAAGCTGAAAGTGGTATGATCAGATTTGCGAGCATCAGGCCAAGAACTCGGAGATTGAAGCTAAGTGTGCTACTCTTGTGCAGACTCGAGAGTTCGATGTCGATAAAGCTACCCAAGCGGCGCAGGAGAAGATGGCGGCCGAGCTCAAGGCGATCTTTGATCAAGTAAAGCTCCATCTCGCTGGCAGGGACGCAGCCACAGACCTTTGATCCGAGATGCGCAGACGAAGGCAAATTTTGACTTGTTGGATGAATTGGTCAAAGGTGATGTTAAGGATCCTCAAGCGGAGCTCGCCATCGTTGCCCAAGATAAGGAACACGCTGAAAAGGCCCTCGCCGAAGCAAAAGAAAGGTTTCAGCGCTTGACTTATCGTTGCTAGAATTTCCTCCGTTTAGTCGAGAGCTCGGAATCTCTAATTTGCAGGTTTCTGATTGGACGAAGGCGCCACCAACATTGGAGGTATATAGATGAGCTCTGTATTGAAGACATTCCCCTCGACACTTGATCTACTCGCCATTTATTTTAATTTTCTCTTCCACTCTTTTTAAAAACGTTAAGACTATTGTTTTTCTATATACTATACTTGATTACCTTAAGTTAACTTTTTCTATTTACAAGGATTAATGGAAGAGTTTAATTTTCAATTAAATTGTTATTGAGGAAATTTTTTCCCATTTGCCTTATGAACTTGAGTGTTCATGTGATAACTTGAATTTAACTTTAAAATTATGCATTATTATGATGCAATGGCGAACACTTCAAAATTACCTCATCATTATGATCTCGACCTTGTCATATTACCAGCTAAATTCAGAAGATTGAGCTCTGTTAATTTATTAATAAATTTTGAGCCGAACGTGGTGAATTTGAGTCGATCATAAAATAAACATTTTACTCTTCTTGATAACGGACATATTCACAAATCTTACCCTTGTATTATTCATGGTGTTCATGATGGATTAAGGAATCCGATTTATTTTATTTTTTTCGAGCTGAATTATCGAATTCGAGCCGATATTTGGGGACGTGGTGAATTCAAATCGACCTTAAAATAAAAATTACGCTCTTCTTGATAACGAAGACCCGAATGGATAGTTGAAGAGCTGACGAGCTAAAAAGCTGACGAGCTGAATAACTGACGAGTTAAATAGCTGACGAGCTGAAAGGATGACGAGCTGAAAAACTGACGAGCTGAAAAGCTGACGGGCTGAAAAGCTGATAAGCTGATGAGCTGAAAAGCTGACGGGCTGAAAAACTGCGAGCTGAAAAGCTGAGGAGCTGAAAAACCGACGAGCTGAAAAACCGACGCGATGAAAAGTCGACGAGCTGAAAAGCCGACGAGCTGAAAAGCCGACGAGCTGAAAAGCCGACGAGCTGAAAAGTAGATGAGCTGAAATGCAGACGAGCTGAAAAGCAGGCGAGCTGAAAAGCCGACGAGTTGAATGGCTGACGAGCTGAAAAGCTGACGACTCTTCATATTGTTTTTTAATAAGCTTGATTTACAAGTTTTAGCCGAGTCTTCTTATTTTTGGTTTGCGAGTTGAGTAGAATCCGAGCTAATGTTTGGGGATTATAGATGTGCTAGGTTTTGCAAAACCAGTCTTAGTTATTTTATCAAGAGTTCTAGAACTGAGGATGACGAACTCGAGTTAATCTCAGAATAAAAATAGCCTTAACAACGAAATAGATTATAAATCTTAGTGAGCTATGTCATTCATGTTCTATGAGCTGGATTATCGAATCCGAGCTGTTTTGTTTTTTGCATGATGAACTTAGAAGATCCAAGCTTAGTTATTTTATCAAGAGTTCTAGAACTGAGGATGACGAACTCGAGTCTATCTCAGAATAAAAATAACCTTTTTAACAACGAACTATATTATAAATCTTATCGAGTTATGTCATTTATGGTCTAAGAGCTGGGTTATCGAATTCAAGCTGTTTTTTTCATGGACATAGAAGATCTGAGCTTAGTTATTTTATTAAGTGTTTTAGAGCTGAGAATGATGATCTCGAGCCTATCTCAAAAATGATAATATCCTTTTTAACAACGAGTTAGATTATAAATCTTAGCGAGTTATGTTATTCATGGTCTACGAGCTGAATTATCGAATTCGAGCTGTTTTTTTTTGTTTTTTTTTTGGCATGTTGGACATAGGAGATCCGAGCTTAGCTATTTTATTAAGAGTTTTAGAGCTGAGCATGATGATCTCGAGCCTATCTCAAAAATGATAATATCCTTTTTAACAATGAGCTAGATTATAAATCTTAGCGAGTTATGTTATTCATGGTCTACAAGATGAATTATCGAATTTGAGCTGTTTTTTTTTCTTTTTAGCGTGTTGGACTTAGATGACCCGAGCTTGGTTATTAAGAGTTCTCGAGCTAAGCATGATGATCTTGAGCTTATCTCAAAAATGATAATATCCATTTTAATAACGAGCTAGATTATATATCCAGTTCAAAAACTGCTCAGATCGTTTAAATAAAGGTGATCCTGCTTGGTAACGAACATCATGTTTTATTTTGTCATCAAATGAATCGATCAACTACGCATGTCATCATCTAAAATCTTAGCACTCGGAAGAAGATATAACGATGACGGCCCCAATATTATTTTGTCTTAAAAAACAAACAAATATACTATATATATAAATATATATATATATATATATATTTATATTCCTTACAAGAGTGGTATTTCTTCAAATATATTGCGTTCCAGGATCGTTGTATTGGGACTTCATCCATCGTTTCTAGACCATACACACCTTGTTTGGTGATTTTGACGACTCTGTAGGGACCCTCCCAATTTGTTCTGAGTTTACCGGCTCTGTATTCTTATGTGTTCTCGAACACCCGTAGAAGAACTAGTTCTCCAATATAAAATCTTCGTCTTCGAATCTTTGAGTTCTAGTAGCAGGCCGCAACTTGTTGGTAATTTTGCAATCGTATCAATGCTTGATCTCGCTGCTCATCAATGACATCCAAATTGTCCGCAAGCATCTCATCATTTTTGAATTCTTTCTCAAGACTTTCTGTACGCCTTAGACTTGGCACGACTGCCTCAGCTGGAACAACCGCTTCCATACCATAAAAAAGTGAGAATGGTGTTTCGTTTTTCGCTTTCCTTGGAGTTGTACGACAAGCCCAAAGGACTCCTTACAGTTCTCCTGCCCATCCCCCTTTATGTGCACCAAGCCTTTTTTAAGTTACTCAGAATGGTCTTGTTATTGTTTTAGCTTGTCCATTCCCCTGCGGGTAGCGAGGTGTCGATTTACTTAAACAAATTTTCCACGTATCGCAGAACACTTCAAATTTCTTCGAAATGAATTGGGATCCATTGTCGGTGACGATTTCGTAAGGTAAACCGTGTCCACATATTATGTTTCTCCAAATGAATTTTTGGACGTCTGAGTCCACAATATTTTTGTAGGAATCTGCCTCAATCCATTTAGAAAAATAGTCTGTCATGACTAGAAGATACCTTACACCCCCTTTAGAGGGGTTAATAACTATGAGAAATGGAAAGAAGCTCTTCAAATATGAGAACTGGTGGAGAAATGAAGTAGAGGTTCATGCAGTAATTCAGAAAACTTAGCAAGAGAAAGGCCAATATTGCGACCTACGGCAATTCAATACGACCCTACAATATTGTCGAAGAAATCTGTCCAAATGGAAACGTGACAATATCACAAACTCCCGCATGAAAATTTGTGAGTTTAGGTAAAACTTAATGAAGCCTAAGAGATTATGTCTTTGGATTATAATCATATCAATTCTATCAAAAAAGACCTCAATTATCAATATAGAATGGAAGAAGAGTATTGGAGAACCAAAATCAGGGTGTAATGGTTGGTTGCATGGGATAAGAACACTAAGTTCTTTCACTCTAAAACCGTCCAAAGAAGAAATATTAACCGAATAGTAATGCTTAAAATAGATGATGGAAGAAAATGTCATTCTTACGAAGAGATCTGTAATCTCACTTCTAATTATTTTGAACAACTTTACACTCCTAATGGAATGGATGATGCCACATAGGTCCTTCAAGACATGACCCCTAGGGTGCCACCATAGATGAACAAAAGTTTAATTCGGGATTTAACAGAAGAAGAAGTCTTTGCGGCTTTGAAGCAAATGAATATTGGCAAGTCATCGGGGTTTGATGGAATCAATGTAGACTTCTACAAGCATCACTGAAATGTAATTGGCTATTTAGATCCTCAGATGAACCACACACTTATTTGCCTAATTCCCAAAGTTGATTGCCTTTTGATGTTAAAGATTATTGATGTCACTCAGGTTTTATCCTAGACAACTAATATCTACAAGTGCACAGACGGTCACTGTAGTACTTAGGGATCGAATCTACAAATACTAAAGACTAACAAAAATAGGCAATCAGACCTAGTGATGGCTAAGACGTAAGCAAAGATTGGTTGATTGTAACTAGAAATGATGAAAACAGTAATTAAAGCAAGACGGGTAATTCAGAAATAAGCAAGCAATCAAACCTAGGGAACACTAAAAGAGGTTTTTGCGGGAATCACTCAGATAGGTTGCTGAGAAAAGAAAACATGATCTAGGAATATAGTTTAGATTCATGGTCTTACTCGTCAAACGCCCAGTACTCGTCACACAGTACCAGATTAGAGTTATAGCCAATATGGAACCTACCTTATGTCTCATTTACTAAACCTCTTAAAGTAGGTCCACCTTAGGGTCTCAGGTGCGAACCTAAGCTTAATCGAGCCTTTCAGGTACTAACCATGTCACTTGGCTAAGCTTGATCAAGCATAAACCCTAGATTATCCTTCTAGTGAAATCCATAGATCTGATCTAACTGAACTACTCAGACATGGTGATAGCAATCAAATAAGGCATAAATGAAAGCATAAAAACAATTCAGACGAATCAATAAGACGGTATCAATGTAGTATAGGGTAGAAGGTTATCGAACCATAATTTGGGTTGGCTACTCACATATTCTATGAAGAGTTAGATAAGTCTAGGTGAATATAGAATATTGCTTTTCACTAAAAAATTCTGTCAAAGATCATAAAAATGCAAAAATAAGAGAAAAATCAACTCAATTATCACAAAAGTCAACAAGAACGTTTTAACAAATTATAAGAAAGATCTAAGCGATTAAGCAATGACAATTGATTCGGGTGATCAAGTCTACAACTATGCTACTCAACATTATCATTCAAATGCTTATCTTTAGTCTAAGAGCTATCTAAAATAGACTAATCCAATCCCTTGGTAAAAGTCTTTTTACCAATCATGCATTTGAACAAACCCTTGACTAAACACATGATTAATAAGCAATAAACTCTAGTCTTTACAACCACTAAACAACCCTAGCACAATTTCTTAGTTAAGCCTCATTTAACATGCATTTGGTTCAATCCGACATTTCATCAAACACCTTCCGGGCAACAAAATATCTAAACTCATGAACAAGTTAGCTACTCTTAGTCAAGCACTAAGCATACCAAATACATGAATATAATAACAATCTAAGCCCTAAGCAACATAATCTAAAATCTAATCACCCTAATCTACCATACCTAATCATTTAGCAAGATAACTACTCACTCATGGTTTTGGCACAAAATCTCAAAGGAGAATCATGCTTAGCCATGATCAAAACAAGAAAAGAGATGAGATTAAGAAGGGAAATGCAATAATAAATCCAAAGATCTTACAAAGTATCAAAAGATTCAAAGAGAGTTCTAGAGAAAAATAAGAAAACCAAGATTGTTGTGAATAGGGGTTTTAACCCCTATTTATACTATCTCTCAAAATGTCTAAAATTACTTAGTTCAAAAGCTGAACGGAGAGTTGGTACCGGTGAGGCAGACATGTATGATCTCATGAGCATGACCGGTATGGACTTCATCGCCACAAAAGGCTAAATATCACTGGTCTAGGTATCGGTCTTCAGGGCAGTCGGGATGAGACATCGTCGAGCAGTACCGGTCTTCAGGGTGTCCGGTATGATGCTCGGGCACAAAAGAGCGGATAGACGAACAGTCTGGGTACCAGTGAGGTCCAGACCGGTATGATTCCCTGAAATTAATCTCTCTAGATGCCGGTCATGTTGACCGGGGGAGATTGTGTTCGGTGCCAGCTCCACGAAAATGGATTTGTTTTTATTATGCTCCAAAACGCTCCAAAATGCTCCATAAGCTCGCCTTAAGTTCGGTTCCACACCTGAAACGTGATCATGGAATGCAAATGCAACCTAAAGGACCCTAAATGCGACCTAAAGGACCCTAAATGCGACCTAAACTAGCGAGAAACGAATGAAAATGAATTCTAAAAACGGCTAAAAATACAAGATATCAACTCCCTTAAACTTATCTTTTGCTTGCCCTTAAGCAAACAATTTCAAAGCAATGAAAAGAGATTTGAAAAACAAAAAGCTAACAATAAAAAACCAACCAATGAGAGCGTTTTCAACAAAGCACAACTACTTGTCTCATCATTTAGGCAATATCACAATCCACCATTATTACTAAGCATAGCAATCCACTTAGCTATCTTATGTTGCTTTCCTACATTCAATTACATAGAGGGTGAAACACGATCAAAACAAAAACACAGGACTTTGATTGGTTCGGTAGAAAGGGGATTTCATGCTAAAAAGAAGGTTTCACACGACAATGGCGTTGATTGTAACATGGTTTCTCTCGCGGAGTGAAGGGATTATAGTAAAATCGAGAAAGACAAAGAGCAATTGGGGCATACAACATCAAGCATCCATCTATCCCCAACATAAGCACCTAGTCTACCCAATCTTACTATCTTTCTAAGCACAACACCAACTCTTTCTAAATCTTAAGAGACTTTTTCTTCCTTTTCATTCTTCATAAGCTAGACTCTCTTTCTTTTTCTTTCTTTTTCATAACTTCTTACTCCAAGGCCATCCATTCTTCATTGTTTTTTCTTTTCATTTCCTTTTCTTAACAATATTTTCTCTTTACCACTAGCCTTCTTTAGGAACATAAACTTATTATTCTTCTTTTCTTTATACTAAGAGTCTAGCAAAGTTTTCTTAATTCCTTTTCTTTCATCATCTTTCAAGGTTCTTTCTTTTCATAACCTTGATGCTTCTTTCTTGTTTCCTTTTTCTTAAACTTTCTTTCTTTATTCCTTTTTTCATCTACCCAAGCAATTCAATCATTATGCAAGACCAACTTAAGCTACTCAAGACCCAAATGAACCAAGTCTAGATAAACCCAAGAATTTTCAATTCCATACCAATACCTATTCAACCTAAGCTACCCGCATAAATGCTTTCAATTGTCGCTCCATATACTTGCAAGATTTTACAAAATCATCAGTCACTTAAGCATAGACAATGAGAGCTCACAAAGTGTTTAGGTCGGGGGAGCTTCTGGTAAGAGGAAATAATCTTTAAGATGAGGATGACCAAGTCGGGAAAAATGTGTTTAGGCTTACAACGCTAGATCTTGTGCTTGAAATATTAAAAGCCATAAAGCGCATGTGTAATGGTAATAATCATGTTAATTAAAAGCTCAAGTTACAACTCCAATAAAATGAAAGCAAAAATAGTCTAGCAAGCATCAATACCAATGACAAAGCTTTTTAAGCATCAAGGTCTAAAACCATAAACTTCAAGACACTTCAAAGCTACAAAGCTAAAATTGATGATCGGTGACTCAAGATGCTTCAGTTCTCTTTTGAAAAATGAAAGTGATGCAACCTATATGAGACTCGATTGTAAACTAAAATGCAATGCAAACTACATGATAAACCTGAATGAAAACGGAATCTTTTTGAGTTTTTATGCAATTTTTCGATTTTTTTTTGTTTTTTGTGAAACGTAGATATTAACAATGCAAAATGATCAAAAAAAGAAAACAAAACCAAGAAAACATCATTAGCAAAAGGTGGTTCCTCCCCCAAACTTAAATCTCACATTCTCTGTGGGATCCAAGTGAGGAGAAAGAACAAAAAACAAAGGAAAACAAAAATGCATATATACAAAGAGTGTGGAATTGTACCTACATGAAGCGGGCATCGGGGTTGAACTCCTCGTCGGAGTTAAAGTTTGGATACTCGTTATCGGAGTCATATGGAGGAGGCGAGGCAATAGGTCTTCTTGAGCGCATTTCATATGTCGAGGGCCTAGGCGGGAAGATCTCTATATCCCGGGAAGTCTCAGCCTCACAAGCGGACCATCTAGCATATGTAAAGGTCGGGTCGAGACCGTTAGAGTTGCCTTCTTTGGCGTCTCTTGTGTGAGTCGTTCTCCTCATGATAAGCTCAATGAGCTTCTTGAACTTTTCCTCGTAAATTTGGTACTTCTGCCTTGCAACTTCATTAACCCGCCTCAAATCCTCGTTTGCCTTCCTCGACTCGCTTTTAGCCTTCTTCATTTCCCGCGCAGTTGATCAAACAACTCAATCTAAGAACTTGATCCATCGACCCTTCTTCATGTTGTATCGGACTAGACCCCTCATCAAATCGGGCTCAGATGGCACATCTAATGGCTCAGTGTAGTAACGAGCACTACCATAAATGTTGCTCGGAGGGTCTTCAACATAGTCTTCAACAATCTTTGTAGGCAAAGCAGTTCGGGAGCTTGATGGAGCAGCATAAGGAGCAGTGGCATCACACCTGTCGGGAACATAGTAATCCGTTGGGGAGATGAGAAACACAATTTTATCCGCTGACTCACTCAGGTCTGTGAGGCAGCGATTAGGCAGCAAAGTGTGGCGAATGAGGCCTTCTTCGGTCATGAAGGAGTAGATGTAACGGCCCTGAGACACCCCATATAAGAAATGTGACTTCCTAAGGTATGGTAAGTCCAGAAACCTCGGGCCTACACTCTCCTCATCGAGAGGTGCTCCCACATATCGAAAGAGCGGTGTGAGGAATCCTCCTACACTGATTTGAGGTTGAGTATCTCTCATATTACAAAACCACTCTTGTATCGCTAGCAGCTCATAGCAAAATATCTAGACAATGCTCGGTTTGCACCTCTCAAGGTTCTCAAACAAAGTGTGATCTCCCATATGCTCACGAAGAATGGGACCAAACGCTAACCTCATGAAGTGCATCTCGTCATACCTGATCTCACCAGTCTCACGTCTGGCATAGAATGAGTGAGCCAAGATCTTCTGAACATACCAAACCGTATGATGACGGATAGTGGCAGCTTTGGTTCTCTCTCCTTTAAACTCTCCTCTTCCTATCCTCAAGTTTATAGTGTAGTTGTCATCAGCTGCATCTTCAAAGTCGGGATGCCCTTTCAAAAAAAACCCGTATATCTCTGAAATACTAGCATAAGAAACCATGTAAACCTTCCCGCTTTTATCCAAAAATATGATGAAACAGCTTCCGTGCATATCTTTTCTTCCACTCGTAGTACTATAGACTTCCAAACTCAAGAGAAACCAACAAGTGATTTCCTTATACGCTTCACGCTTCCTTCCCATAAGGTTTCCGATACCCATAGCGTTCATAAGCGACTGGACGTCTTAAAAAATTCCCAAGGATTCCAAAGTGGGAGGATGAGGAAAGATGGTTCCCATGAAATCGAACCCCATGAATAGCTCAAACATCTGAGAAGGAGGAAGCCTCATGATCCGAGCTTTTGCCTTTTGGACCCGCTTCTTTTGAACTTCCTTAAGTTAGGCATTATCTGTGGGCTCTAAATTTTCCCTGATTAGATCCCTAGCAACAGTCTCTCCTCTACTCCAAAGTTTATTAGCCCCTTCAACATCCAAACCAGGCAATGTATAATGGGGAAGAATAGATCGACATCCCTTTATCTTCTTTGGAGGAGCGGCACTCGGGGAAGCAACTCGTTTCCCTTTTTTTTAACATCCGATTTAACTCTACCCATAATGATCCTACAATAGAGCAAATTCACAAGGTAATCTCTAGAATCGAGTAGGAAATGACCATTAAACACATATATAGTCTAGCAAGTATTTGAACTCTATCAATTAACAATCAAGACCATATCAACACGAAGACATCATAAAATAAACATCTTTTTCCTCAAACAAAAGATTTCATAATGAGCAAAATCGAATTTTCATCATTCAGATTCAAAATTTCGGAAATTCATTAATAAAAATGCAAGGTCTAATCAAATTTGGTTCTGAACCTATTCTAGCCCATAATCAAGACTCAATGCAAGCCAAATCTCCTCTAAATTTCGAACCAAATGCACACAAGAAGAAATTTTAATAGTTCATCTCCAAAACTCCAAATTTCTCAAAATCTTCAAAGAATCTATGGAAAATGGAGCATGTAACAAAGGAAATCCATAAGAAACAATCACTAAAGCAATTTCTAAGCATGAGAAACACAATCCAACTCGAAGCAAAATTTTCGGTGAGTGAATATTGTACTCGAAAATGAGCAATTGAGGGATTTACCTTGGTTGATATGGAGATAAGAACTTATATTCAAACTAAGAAGGAGAAAATAATGATGTATGGCTTTGAAATGATGAAATTCGGCCAAGGAATGAGAAGAATCGAAAGTCTCTAAGGGGTTTTGAGAGAGAAATCGCGAATTTGAGAGAAGAGGGAGAGAGAAATTGGAATTTTTTGTGAAAAAACCAAGTTAAAATCCGTCTCGTTACCTTGTACCGGTCAGGCTGACCGGTACTCTCACCGGTATGAGTTGTGCGGATATAAAGACCGGCTTCGCTTTGCCCGATATGGATACACCGGTGCGAGTTCTACGTAGAGGGGTACCGGTCTTCGACTTGATCGTGCGTCTTCATGTGCTAAGGATACCGGTCTGGTTATGACCGGTATTCTGACCGATATAAGCACCAAGATCCTCACGTACGAGCTATATCAGTGTGTACTGACCGGTACAAGTGACCAGTGCAGTCACACCAGGTTCTCGGATCGAATACTTCCTAAGTGAGTCCATCCTCGGTTGATCTTTGATGTACATCAAGTTCAGTATCGATGGAATTGGCCGAAGCTCGGCTTAGATATCTGAAATTCCTGCAAAAGATCAAACTCCAAGGCAATCACATAACCAAGCTCAAGTCCAAAATTAAACTAAAGATAAGGTAAGTACTTAAACGAAAATTATTATGTACAAATGATAATCATGAGATTTCCTCCCAAGTGAGCTTGTTTTAAGTCACTAAACTTGACATTGATGTGCGCTTAGCGCATGTTGTTGTTGTTGTTGGATTCGAGCTCCTAAATCCTCTCGCGAAGCTCTTTAATTTCAGCTTTGTGCTCTTGCCTTTCCAAGTGCACTTGATTTCTCAAATTCCAAACGTTCACGACGAGATCCGTGTGGTTTTGGTTCTGGTGCGCGCTTTGATTACCCAATACGCTTCTATTCAACCGAACCTCATGCTCGAGCTCTCGAATTCGTTCTTGAACGACCAAATGGTTTGTCATTCCTTCCTCAACCATCATCAGTTGTCTTTCTTCCATGTGTGGTCTAGGCGGCTGATCATAGGGTAGATGCTCTGGTGCATAGGAAGTGAATTTGTCAACCCGGTGCAATATCATCTTTCCCGAGTAAAACTCTAACTTGGCCTCGGCATCTATTAAGAACGGCATTCGCAAGATGATTTCTTTTCCCTCATAAACCGGTGTCTCAAAGACATGTAAATCCATAAGCACTACTCCATTGTGGATCTTGGCACCTACATTGAAGATCATCCCAACTGGTTGCAACCTTGGCCCTTCGAAATCGACTAGATCCCATATTGGTGGATCTCGGACAACAAGGTCCATATATCTTGTCATAGCCACCTTCATGGTGTTCACCACTAGACGGGAATCACATGGAATACCTCCAAACTGGAACCCGTTAATGCCTACGAGAATGTGATACCTCCCAAGATCTAATCTCATATCTCGGATCGGTATTCCCTCAGGAACCTCTTCTATCTTCCCAAATCTCGGTGCTTCGGGTCCCTCTTCTTCTTCATCCTTAGAACAAAAACTCTTACTTCATCCTTATCTTTCCTAGATAAGGGTCTTATCTTATAAACTTGAATGCCATTAGTCTCTAGATCTAAGCTAATCATCCCCTTTCTCATACTTATTTCCGTTCCAGCGGCAGCTAGGAACGGTCTCCCGAGAACAATTTGTTCGTCTTGTTGTTCTTCCATTTTCAGCACTACAAAGTCGGTTGGCACTTCAACACCTCGAAGCATGATCAGGAGATCCTCTAGTTTCCCTTTGGGTTGCCGCTTGGACTTATCCGCAAGGATAATACTCATCCTACAAGGAGCAAAAGTAGAGTAACCAAGGCGGTTAGTAACGGATAAGGGCATAACATTCACACTAGCTCCTAGATCACATAGACATTTTTCAAAATTGATAGAGTTGAGTGTGCAAAGAATAGTAAAACTCCTTGGGTCCGCTGTCTTAGCCGGATCAAGTGATGGCAAGACGATTTGGCGTGTAGATTTTTGGTAATAGGTTCTTCTTCAACACATCAAGCTGACTAAATCCTTCTAAAGCTCTATCCTTGATCGATTGATGCAATTTTGGATTTGCCAATGTTGCAATGATTTGAGGCATCTTTTCTTCCAAAACCCTTAGTTTTTTAATGAACTTCTCTTTGCATTCCCCAATGAAGCGGCTTAGGAAAGGAAGTTTCGGGATATAAGCTTCAAGTTCCTCGATAATCTTGCGAACACTCTCAGCATTACCCTTTCCTTTAGGATGAGTCACCCCCTCACTTAGCTTCTCATTGTCCTCGATGAGAACAATAGAAGAGATGACATTGACATACTCATTAGACAGAGCAATACCCTTTCCAGGAAGTGTTCCTGATTGCCTTTTTGAAGCCGAAGCGACTTAAGCCACTTGATTGTCTAGATTCTTCATGTGAGAAGAGAGTGAGTCGATCTTAGAGTTGAGGTCGGTATAGATACTGTCAACCCAGGAATGTATCTCTTTCTTGAAGTTCCCAAAGTAGACGGCATGCTTGGATTGCCATCTAGAGGTTGTTTCAACATGGGAATAGTTTGGTCTTTCGAGTTGCCTTGAGGAGCTTGTTGTTGAGATGTTTGACTCGTGTGATAAGAAGAATAACCGGGAGGTCTAGCATTTTGATAAGAAGGTTTGGGCGGTCCTTGGTTGGGAAAAGGAGTCCTTTGTTGTTGATTGTTGTTGATGAAGAATTTCTTTTGTTGAGGATACACTTGATCGTGAGGGTTTGCCACATTGTTGTTTCGGTATGAAAAAAGTGGGTTTGGGTTCGGGTTATAACCATAATTGTAGTTTTTTCTTAGGAATCCTTGTTGATTACCCATGTATTGCACCTCCTCATGTTAGTACTCCATTGAACCATCTTCCTCGGCAATTCCAACAACATTTACTGAAGCTTTTTGGGAGAGAAGCATGCGATCAAGCCTCTCTTGAGTGACTTCAATTCAACTTTGAAGTTTTGATCATTTAATCCATCATTGTACGGAATTGATCGTTCATAATCTCCTCCATGGGAAGAGCCGCTTTGTCCAAGCTTCTCTATAAGTGATCTACCATCTTCATAATTCTTGGTAAAGAAACTACCTCCACTAGAAGTGTGGAGCATCATTTGGTAATCTTTGCGGAGACCTCAGTGAAAGATTCCAAGCAAGTTCTCACGATCAAAGTCACGGTGTGGGCAATCGAGAGTATACTTCCTAAACTGTGCTCGTGCCTTAGCAAGTGACTCCAAGTTCTTTTGTTAGAAAGTGGAGATGTTAGTCTTAAGCTGGACCGTCTGAGCGGGTGAGAAGAAATTGCTCAGAAAAGCCTTCTTGCAATCGGCCAAAGTAGTGATTGAACCGGGAGCAAGTCCTTGTTCCCATTCCTTAGCAGTGCCTCCCAAAAAGAAAGGGAAGAGTCTTAGCTTGTAAGCATCCTCATTAACCCCCGTTGATTTTCACTATTCCACAAATCTGATCAAAGTTGTCCAAGTGAGCGATTGGATTGTCTTTAGGTAATCTATAGAATTGATTCCCTAGAATCATGCTCAACATGCTTGTCTTAATCTCAAAGTTGTTGGCTTCCACATGCGGTGCCTGAATTCCAGCTCTTTCATCATGAGCCCTTGGTTCATTAATCTCTCCAATTGTCCTTCCAATAGGAGGATTAGCTCGTTGTTGTCCTTCTGTCATTTGAGATTGGAGAAGGTGTTGTTGATTCAATCTCAAAACTTCTCTTCAAACTCTCAAGTTTTTTCTTTCAAAAGTTGTGATGTTCTCAGGTACTAGGACTAGATTAAAAGGTCATTTAGAGCGCGTGTTCATCCACCTGAGAATAAGAGAGTAGAGAATTGAAGGATTAATAATGTGAAAGTAGAAGAAACCGAGTCCCTAGCAACTCAAAGAAAGAATGGTAATAAAAAATCCCGAATATGGCAATGGCTCCAATTGATAAGTGGTTTTTCCTTCACTATCGATTAGTGTGAAACGAAACATTGTATCAATGTAGTATAGGGAAGATGGTTATCGAACAATAATCGGGGGTTGGCTACTCACAAATTCTATGAAGAGTTAACTAAGTCTAGGTGAATATAGAATATTGCTTTATCACTAAACGATTATATCAAAGATCATAACAAAATGCAACAATAAGAGAAAAGTCAACTCAATGATCACAAAAGTCAACAAGAACGTTTTAACAAATTATAAAGGTCTAAGCGACTAGGCAATGGCAAATTATTCGGGTGATCAAGTCTACAACTATGCTACTCAATACTATCATTCAAATGTTTATCCTTAGTCTAAGAGTTATCTATAATAGACTAATCCAATCCCTTGGTAAAAGCCCATATACCAATCATGCATTTGAACAATCTCTTGACTAAACACATGATTAATAAGCAATAAACTCTAGTCTTTACAACCACTAAACAACCCTGGCTTGGTCAGGCCTCATTTAGCATGCATTCATAAAACACCTTCCGGAAAACAAAATATCTAAGTTCATGAAAAAGTTAGCTACTCTTAGTCAAGCACTAAGCATACCAAATACATGAAGATAATAACAATCTAAGCCCTAAGCAACATAATCTAAAATATAATCACCCTAATCTACCATACCTAATCATTTTGCAAGATAACTACTCACTCATGGTTTTGGCACAAAATCTCAAAGGAGAATCATGCTTAGTCATGATCAAAACAAGAAAATAGATGAGATTAAGAAGGGAAATGCAATAATAAATCCAAAGATCTTACAAAGTATCAAAAGATTCAAAGAGAGTTTTAGAGAGAAATAAGAAAAACCAAGATTGTTGTGAATAGGGGTTTTAACTCTATTTATACTATCCCTCAAAATGCCTAAAGTTACTTAGTTCAAAAGTTGAACGGAGAGCTGGTACCGCTTAGCTAGACCGGTATGATCTCACGAGTATGTCAGGTATGGACTTCATTGGCACATACGGCTAAATATCACCGGTCTAGGTACCGGTCTTCAGGGCAGTCAGGATGAGACATTGTCGAGCAGTATCGGTCTTCAGGGGACTGGTATGATGCACGGGCACAAAAGAGCATAAACGACCGGTCTGGGTACCGGTGAGGTCCAGACCGGTATGATTCTCTGAAATGAGTCTCCTCTAGATACCAGTGATGTTGACCGGGAGATAATGTCTGGTGCGAGCTCAACGAAAATGGAGTTGTCTTTATTTTGCTCCAAAACGCTTCAAAATGCTCTATAAGCTTCGCTTCTCGCCTAAAGCTCGGTTCCACAATTTCCCTGAAGAGATTGTTGATGTGGCTGAGAAGGTGAAAAGCATGGTGGTCTGGCAGTCTGAACTTGCTGTGGCGGGTAGAAACTTTGTTGTTGCTGAGGGCGGTTCTGTTGACCGAAGTTCTGAAAACCCTTGTTGCAGTAACTCGAAGTATATTTATGTTGTGTGGGATACACCTGATCATGTGGGTTCAATAACCAAAGTCTTAAATCCTTAGAACTCCCAATTCATTTAGACAAGGCAAAATAAACCATTTGCAAATATCAATAGACTACATCAGATTATGTTTTAAACATATTTTGCAACCATAATCTAGCAAAGCATTGCATAACATATACTAAGAATTTGGAAATGAGTTAAAGGTTTAGAGAGAGCCTTCTCTTTTTCTTGTTGTTGGCAGTTTGAAAATGGAGTTATTTAGCTCATCTTGAGCTTAAACAATTCACCCTCACCAAAGAATCTCATCCATTACTACTTTGTTTTTCCCCTTCATGAGGAAATCAAAGTTAGTACATGGAAGTAAACACAATCACAAAACAGAACCATGGTCTTATGTACTCTCAAGGAGTGGGCCATGATTTTCTCAAGAACCAAGGATTTAAGTGCCTTTAAAGGCGGTCCAAGGTTTAAAACACATAGATCATCATTTCTTATATACTTATAACATCAAGATATGAATCATTTCTTTTTGAGAATAGTTACATCATCATGCTTTAAAAAGACATGAATCATTTCTTTAAAGAGTAACAAATTTGATCATCATGACTTTTTGAAAATAGATCCTTTTAAAAACGTAAGTCATGTATCATATCAATGTTTTAAGGACTTTTGGATTCATCATGACTACATATGCTTTAAAGATATTCTTATGTTAAAGAATTCTCATAAGTATATCATGTCATGGTTCTCTTCCCTTAACTATTAAGGTCTTTTGGATCATCAAGACCTTAGGTGTTTAAACTCGTAAGATCAATGCGGATCTTGGTTCTCAAACCTTATGGAAATGGATTCATCATGGTTCAACTTCTCCTCATAAGAGTGTGTGAGTCATGGATCTCTTTGTTTAAAACTTAACCAAATTGTTTTGAAATATTTGGACAGAATCATACAATGGTTTTGTAATCTCATCACTCCATAAGAGTGAAAAACATCCTAATGTGTTAAAAACAAAACACAAACAGTTTGGTCTTAGCTCATCTTAGTTATCCTTTGTGAAACCAATTTATCTTAGACCATCAAAGGTTTCATTGGATTTTCACAATCAAACTGTCATTTGAACAAAAATAAGAGAAAACAAACATGACTTGGAGATTAAGTATAGGTTAGGAAGATAATCAGATTTGTGATCAAGTGAGCAACATTTAGATGCTCATAATCTATATTTCCCTTATGATTTTAACCCACTGCCACACTTATATCTCTTTGTTGTCCATTGCTTTTATCAAGTTACAAGAACAAGATATAAACAACAACTTCAAACAGAAAACAAACGAGCCTTCTCTTACTTGTTTTAAAACGTTTTTGAAGTTTATAGAAGGTCTTAAGAAATTAAAGGCATGAAAAAGATGGATTTCATGAATTTCTTCACTTCCACTTATAAGAGCAAAGTCCCACTTGTAAACAAGTTTTAAGAAATCCAAACTAGTTCATCTCTTGTTAAAAACCGAATGAGGAACTTGGATTCAACAAGCTACATTTTACACATAAGAGCTAAGTAAGCAAGTTTCACTTCCTCAATGGCTTTCAAGAACCAAATCCAAAATGATTGGTCTTGGTCATGGCCATAGCAAAGAAAAACAAAAAAACCGAAAGACCTTTCCAAATGCAAGTTGGATTCATCATATCTTCTATGGTTCTCCTTGATTTGTTTGAATCTTTTTAAGAGCGTTGGATTCAACATGTTCTATAGCTCACAAGAACTAATATACATGGTTCTCATATCCTTTGGACCTTTTAAGAAGAACTCGGATTCATCATGTTTTTATGCTCATAAGAAGAAAGGTACATGTTATCTGCCTCTTTATGTCTTTTTGAGGAGATTATAGATTCATCAAGCTCTTTAATTCATAAGAACAGAGAAACTTGGTTCTCTTCCCTTTAGGAGTTTGATTCAACATGGAACTGATTTTTTTTGCTTAAAAATAGTTTTCATGGTTCATCTTCTTTTTAAAGATAAGAAAGATCTATCTCTTGAGTTTCTTTACTTCCACTCATAAGAGAAAAATCTCATTTGTAAATAAGTTTTAAGAAATCTAAATTAGTTTATCTCTTTTTTGTCTCTTTGTTCATTTTCGGACATATCTAAAACTTACTCAATAATCAAATTATTTTTAAATAGTTTTAAGCAGTTTTTAGGAAAATAGTTTTAAAGTAAAGATTAAGTAAAGAATGAAAGTATTTGCAAAAGAGAACGAGAGAATAGAACTTAATGTTCTAATACCATATTAGAATATGCGAAGAATAAGAGTTTAGTTTGAGAAAATTTGAGTATAAACTGAAATAAAAAAGTTTTGAACAGAATTAAGAAAATATAAGAGAAAGTGACGAAATTAAAAAAAAATGAACAATATTTTTAGTTAGTTTGAATGAGGGAATTTAAACATATATATAGAAAAGTATAACAAGAGAACCCTAAGATCAAAGAGGAAAAGAGCAGTTGAGAACTCGATTCATGTCTCAAGAAGCACGATAAAGAAATCGACATACTTCATTATCTTCTTCTTTAGTTTTAAAGTATTAATGACGAAAATAAACGACCATTGCATGCATAGTGATTTAGGATTAAAAGATGAATTATCAAGTACTAATCCAANCCAAAAAAAAAAAAAAAAAAAAAAAAAAGGTGAAAAAACTACAGAACTCCAAAAAATATAAACAGTCCTAAGTTGTAGAACTAAAGACCTTATTAAGTCAATCTAAATCCAACAGAACAAAAAAGAAAACAAAAACTCTCTCATCGGCCAAGAGAAAGTGCGGCATTGACATCAAGGCGCCAA
>OVAO01000460.1:0-21110 GCA_900406285.1 Biscutella auriculata | reverse complement strand
TTTTTAGTTTTGTGAACTTAATTAACAATCTAACTGGACAAATTTGATGATATAAGGTGTAATTAGCAAATGCTAGTTGGATTAAACACAATTTCAGTTCATTTTTGGAGAAATTATAGAATAGCATTTTTTTGTGCTATAACAGACGACTGAAAAATTTGAAAACTGTCTACGATAGCATTTAGGCAGTTCGTGCTATGGTGGAGTGCTATGAATGAACGTTTTTCTTGTAGTGGAACGAAAGATAGTTTTTGTAACTAGTAATAAAAAGCAGTAAATAGCAAGATCACATAAAGCAAGTTTAGTGATGTGGTTTATTTTGTCTAACTAAATCAATAAGAGGTTTTAATAACATTTTCTTCGTCACCACATTGGCTACAAGCGCACATCTATGTCAGTTGAGTACTTATGGATCAAATCCACATAAAAGTCTAGTGCTTTAAGTTTAAACGTGTATAGAGCTAGGTTGATTATGGTTTTGATTCTAAAACTAAAGGCGCAAGCAAAAAATGTAAATAACCAAGAAAGGAAACAAAGCAAGAAAAGGTAACAATGCAATATTCAAATAAGGAAACTTTGTAAATCCGAGTTTTAGGTCTTTGGGAGAGTCCATTCTTGGATCCCATGATCTAGTGAAAATGGTTCTAAGGATGGCATTAATACACCTTCTTGAGCTCGGCAAGGGTTGCATGGACCTACCCCAATCTCGTGGTGCATTACGACTCATAGCCACACGACCAAACTAACTAAGGGCGATCAGATTCATTCTCATGGTGATCACGCTAGCATTATCACGGGACTGAGTCGATTTGCTCCCAACCCAGAGATCCTTAAGGGTAGTATATGCATGGATTTTTCCCCTAGGAAAAGTTCTTCTCGGTTGCTCCCTCAACAAATGGTTCGGGTATTCTCATGGATTTTTCCGCTACGAGATGTCCCTTGGATCATTGGTTAGATGATCAAGTCTAACCAAGAATCAAACGCGGGTTGAGAGAACACTCTTAAGAAACACCCGTTTGAACTGATTTCCGTCATATATAGATCAAATTTTCCTTTAAGGAAACTCCCTAAACCCAACTACTTACCACTCACACATAAATACTATTGAGATATACATGTTAATAAAAAACGCAAGCATGAAGCAAAGAAAACCGATTCTACAACTAGCAAGAGAATAACTTGGTGTAGACAAGTCACGAGTTAAGATAGATTAAAGGAAGCTTGACTTAACACTTGAATTGACCCTATGAGTCTCCTTACAACCCATCTAGAGCTCGAAAGGCTTGAGGGTTTAAAGAAATCAGTAACTAAAAAGAAAGCAAAGAAAGCAAGAACAAAAGAACTCATAAAAGTAAACCTTGAAGCTCTCGGCCTTGAAAACTAAAAGAAACAAAGGCTTGACATACATGAGGATCACAAGCAGTAAATAGATAGTAAACATAAGTAAAAAAGAGGAGAAGAAACGTTTATTATTTTGGTAAAAGGATAGAAACAACTCGGCAAAATTTAAAGAACTCAAGCACACTAAGAACCCTAAACTAAGAACAATGATCTTAGAACGTCTAACCTCTGTAAAATAATGAAAAACTAAATTATTTGTGGAATTAGGAGGTAGAGGAAGTGAGCTAGGGCTCCCTTTAGACGAAATGGCAATGTCGCTCAAGACTTTCCATTTTTGTTGCACGTAATAAGTCTTGATCTTTTGCATTTTACTTTGCGAGGGAGTCTTCTAGAAGATCCAGAAGGCGGTGCATTCAAAGCCGCACATTTAATGGCCAAAAGTGGGATGACCATGTCTTAGATACTGCAACGATAACTCCACGGTCGAGTTGCGGTTTCTTGGTACATACTGCTTGGAATGATGCATACTGCTGAATGATAGGACCGACTTGAGGAGATCTATCCCTTAGCAATGGAGAGGCTAAAAGATCCAAGCTTAGATTTGGGTGTTGTGGAGTTCCAGAAGCAGCAAGTTTTCTTGGGGTTCTTCTATGGTGAAAATGAAGGGGTGTTGATGAAGAAGACTCGAAAAAAGATGAATGGAAAGCGGATAAACGAAGAGGAGAGAAATGGTGGTTAAGGCGGCTAAGTGGAAATGGATGCAGTCATGGATGGAGATGAGATGGTTCGGCCAGGGAATGGAATGAAACACGAAATGAGGTGAAAATATGGAGTGAAGAGAGACCACAAGGTGATGGAAAACTTTGATACACTCTCAATGGTTTCTTAGATATGACACACAAAGAAACCCTAATGGATATTACACACCCTTTGTTTTGAACTTCCACGAGAAAAGCTTCTCTTTTGATTGAATGAAAACGAAAGTTAAAAACCAAAGTTTGGTTTACAAAGCCCTTAAATACCAAAAGAAGGAAGGAAGCTAAAACCCTAAAAGGAAATGGCTTTTAAAAGCCCAAAACATAAGGGAAAATAGGAAATACAAAGAAGCTTAAAATTATATTTCGTGCAAGTCTTGATGATTTCTCCTTTAAGCTCTTTTGTTGTTCTTGATGAGATATAGAAGTGTAAGAAGCCTCATTAAAACCTTGGTTGGAAAAACCCAAAGGGATAAAACCAAACCTAAGGAAAATGAGTACTCCATCTCACATGAACCGAGTTGAGTACTTGAAGGCAAAGGCATGAATGCAGTTCATCTTCAATCTTAAAGTGATAGTGGTTCTCCTCTTGATCGGTCTTGGATTTCATGCTCCCCATATTTCTATCACTTTGTTGCTTTAGAAAGATAACTCAATTATCGTTTCCTCCATAATACGCCCGAATCACGTTATGGTATGGAGATTGTTCAATTATTTCGGTCTTCACTGGCTATCGATCGGTTTCTTCGATAACTTTTGCAAGAATTAGTGTAACTACTATACTAGAGTTCCAAATGACATGATGAAAAATTCTGGGGAAACTAGACATCTCTAGCTTTGATTTGAGCTCAACCTTGCATCGTGGTCGTGTCTGATTAGGAACTTGTCAATTTCTCCATTTTTAGCTTGGTTTTGCCAATTTTAGCACATTTCCACTCAAATTACTCCTTTTGCTCCTATAATAATACGAAAACCATCAGTAATATATGTTAGATGAGGGTAAACTGTACTCTCATCATTTAGGAATAAAAAGGCAAGTAACTGAGTCTACGAAAACCTTAGGGGTTTTCAAGTTATGCAAAAATCAAAAGGCAGTTCAGGAAAGAGTAGATCGGTAACTTAAAAGGCATAGAATCATGAAAAGATCAAAAGGCAGTTCAGGGAAGATTATATCAAAAGGAAGTTAAGGTTAGATTAGATCTAATAATAAAACTACTCGGACATTGAAACAAAAATTAAACAAAACATGATGGTTGAATTCATAAAATAGACTGGATAGATGAAGATGTTTCAAAAACTTCTCTAAAATACAAGAAATCGGATATGAATTCACTCCATGAAAGCTTTTTACACCACCTTTACAATTTTGTAAAAACATGGTAAAAATCTAAAAACGTAACTACTGGTACTATTATTCATTTTTTTGTCAACAAGCTATTATTCATCTATGGAGTAGGTTTAGAGATTCACTTGGGATTAAAATAAAAAATGTGAAATTTTTTGGGAAAGTTAGTTTTGGGGATCGATTGATTCCAAACAAGATTCGATCAATTGACTGAACAAAAGAAGTGTGAAAACCTAAAAGAACACAAAGAGACTCCAAATACATCTTTATTGATTTGATAAAAGGATGTAAGCATGCCAAAAACACGTTAAAAATTCTTAAAATCAGGACATATCAAGCATCAACCCTCAAGTTGAGTTAAATCCACATGAATTAAATTAATGAGTTGAATGTCTTTGGTGATGCATGACTTACTGGATCTAATTTAGTAATTTAGGAAGTGTTGTTGTTTTTGGTTCCTTGTAGTTGTTTTTATCAATGTAGTTCCTTTTATTTTTTTATTTAATCTTCTTCTTTTCTTTATAACTTTAGCCTTAAAGGCTCAAGTATAAGCTCTATTAATAAAGCTCCTTTAGGACATGTAACATTTCTTCGTTTGTCTTCCAAAGACCCAACCGTCGCTCGTCTCTCTTGTTTCCTTGTTGTTGTGCGAATTCCCCTTGAACCAGAGGCAAAACCTTGAATTATCTAAGCTTTTCCATCAACTTAGTGGCATCTCAATACCTCTCCTGAACTGTGTCAGTAGACAGTGAACCTTAGTCCAACTATTCGACCAATTTGCCATTGAACGACAAGAAGAGAACCTTAATTCTCTTTCGAATCCTTCTTTGATCACCTTTAGATTCAGCCTCCATTGGATCTTACATCTAGTATCAAAACCAAAGGTTTTTAAGTATTTGGATCTAACATTCCATCCCTTAGCTTTTGTTTTGTTTCATAGTTTCATTAAATCGAAAACCATAAAAATATGTTCTCGTTGCTTGTTTAGATGTTGCGAGTTTTAATCTTCGTTTTGCTTAATTTAGTTTCCATTATAAGTTAAGAAAACCCATAAAAATCATATTGAGTCGTTAATTAGCTTCTATCTTTTCTTAAAACATTAAGAAATCCCAGAGAAAGATCTCACTTGTGTTGTGTTCTAGTTTACTCGGTTGAGTCTTGTTCTTTGTTTTTGTTGAGTTTTGTCTCTCAATTTTCGAGCTTTTGTTTGAGCTTTTTGTTGGGTTTGTTTAGAGAGCTTTCAAGGAGACATATCTGATTCAATCTTTTGCGTTTTGGAGAAATTATGGAACCCTTTTGATTATATATTTCTGTCTTTTTTATGCTTTCAATTATAACTTGTTTCATTGATCATGTCTGATTAGTTTCTTAAATTGAATATAGGGTTTTCGAAAGGGGAAATATTTTGGTCAATGCTAGATTAGAGTTTTGAAATAGGGGAATTAATTTAGATCCTTTCCTAATTACTGGAAAAAAATGTAGATTCACTCTGACAATTTAGATATGGATTTAGGAATGCTTTATGTCTGACAAACAATGTTAGACTAAAGTTGTTATGCTACTTTGTATGTGATCACAAGTTTAATAAGAATAACTCTCTTTATTAATATAAAGCTTCTCAAAACTTGTTGTGTAATCGAATGGGTTATGCAAACACACTTGCATCCCTTTTATAGACTAAGTTAGATTTTCTATTCATAATAGAACTAGATGTCTCCTAGAACTAATTTCCTTTTTTCTTAAGACTAGATAACTCCTAATCTTAACAACCAAATCTATATTCCTTTATTTCCTCAAGCTTATCTCAACAATCTCCCCTTTAAGCTTGAGATTAATCTTTGTCAAATCTTGAACTCCTATGAGGCTTCTCATCTCTGCGTATCTAACCCTTCCAAGAGCCTTCGTTAGTATGTCTGCTTTCTGAAAATCGCCGGAGATATGTTCTACTTCAACCTGACCATTCTCGACACACTCTCTTATAAAATGGTACCTTCGATGAATGTGTTTACTTCTTCCATGAAACACAGGGTTCTTTGTTAGTGCAATGGCGGACTTGTTGTCTATGTAGATCACTACTTTCTCACACGATCTTCTTGTAATTTCTCCGAGTAACTCTTGAAGCCATATGGCTTGTTTTGCCGCTTCTGTCCCAGCCATGAATTCAGCTTCACAAGACGAAAGTGCAACCGTATCTTGTTTTTGCAAACACCAAGTTATTGGACTATTTCCAAGATAGAAAATATGCCCAGTTGTACTTCTGCCATCGTCGGGATCCACATTATGACTACTGTCACAATACCCCACGATTTTAGGTATCTTCGAACAAGCTTCAAATGTCAAACCATAGCTTGTAGTACCACTTAGATACCGCAGTACTTGCTTCATTGCAACTCCATGTGATGTCCTTGGACTTTGCATGTATCGACTTAAGATACCAACACAAAAAGATAGATCCGGTCGAGTGTGGAGTAAGTAACGGAAACATCCAACGCTTCTCCTATATTCAGTAGCATCAATTTCGTCTTCCTCTTCTAGTTTTCCTAATTTCAGTCCCGGTTCCATAGGTATAAGCACTTGGTTACAATTTCTCATTCCGGTGTTGTCTAATATCTTCAATGCGTATCGTTGTTGACTAAGTGTGATCCCATTGTCATGTTGAAGAACTTCGATTCCAAGATAATAAGTTAAGCAACCAAGATCACTCATTTCAAACTTCATTGCCATCTCTTTCTTAAACCGTGTGATAAGGTTCAAGCTTGTACCCGTGACGAACAAGTCATCTACGTAAATACCGATAATGAGTAAGTCTATTCCCTCTTCTTTCCTATAAACCGATGCTTCTTTGGAACACTTTGTGAACTTCAGCTCCATTAGGATCGCATTTAACTTGAGATTCCACGCTCTAGGAGCTTGACGGAGTCCGTACAACGCTTTTCTTAACCTATACACTTTATGTTCGCTTCCTTTTGTCTCAAACCCCTCCGGTTGTTGAACATAAACAATCTCATTCAATTCTCCATGTAAGAAGGCAGTCTTAACATCGAGATGATGGATCTCCCATCCATTTGACGCTGAGATATTAATGAGCAACCTAATAGTTTCGATTCGAGCAACCGGAGCAAAAACTTCTTCGAAATCTATCCCGTGTTGTTGAACATAGCCTTTTGCAACCAGCCGAGCTTTGTACTTATTGATGCTATTATCCGAATTCCTCTTGATCTTGAAAACCCATTTCAAGCCTATTGGTTTTACTCCTTCCGGCCTATCGACTAACTCCCACGTTTTCAGCTTTTCAATTGACTTTAGTTCTTCTACACAAGCATCTGTCCATTCCTTCACTTCTCTTGCTTCTCTAAACGTTTTAGGCTCATCATTTAAACAGAGGAGTAAGGTCTCTGCCTCTTCTTCAGCGAGCATGACGTAGTCCTCGAAACGTTTAGGCATTATACTTTGTCGTTGGGACCTCCTTAGCGTGGGTACAATGGGATTCTCTTCACTCGGTGTGGTCCACGATCCTGCCTCTTCCGAGCTTCCTTCGAGCTGCTGTTCTTCGTCTCGTTCAGCATTATCACATTGCTCGTATTGTGGCGTGTCTCCTTCAGCTAGTTCATCACCTTCCTCTCTTCTTTGGAGTCCATGATTTCCAAACTCATGAAAGCCAATATGAAAACTTCCTTCTCCATCCGGTTTAGTGTCGTTTATACCCCAGTTCCATCCTCTTGTTTCTTCAAAGACTACATCGCGACTTACCGTTATTTTCCTAGTTTGCGGATCAAGCAAACGATATGCTTTGGATCCTGGTTCTGTTCCCAAGTGTATAAGCATCCGAGACCTATCATCAAGCTTCTTGAGGTGCGGTTTTTCAACCTTTGCGTGAGCTACGCATCCAAAAACTCTAATGTGTTCGACACTTGGCTTTCTTCCTTTGTAACATTCATATGGCGTCTCATCTTTTAGTACTCTGGTCGATATTCTATTGATCAAATATGTGCTATGTCGCACCGCTTCTCCCCATAAGTAGTTTGGCATACTCATATGCTTCATGATGCTTCTTACCATATTCATCATCGTCCTATTTCTTCGTTCTACTACTCCGTTTTGTTGCGGCGTATATGGAGCAGTTAGGTGACGTTTAATCCCTTCATCTTCACAGTAAGTATTGAATTCATGTGACACAAATTCTCCTCCTCTATCAGTTCGAAGCGTGAGTATTCTCGTCTCTAGCTCTAGTTCTACTAATGTCTTGAATTTTTTGAACTTGGTAAATGCTTCTCCTTTTTCCTTTAGTAGTATTGTCCACATATATCTAGAATGATCATCAATGAGCACAAAGATATATCTATTTCCAGCACTCGTAGTTGGCGTTATAGGTCCACAAATGTCTCCGTGTATAAGCTCTAACTTCTTTGACGCACGAAATGAAGTTGAGCCCGGGAAACTCTGTCTTGCTTGCTTGCCAAGTAAGCATGAGTTACACGTTTCCTTTTCGACAGTGAACTTTGGCGCTCCCCGAACTAGTTCTTTGTCCACCATTAGTTTTAGAGTTCCATAGCTCACATGTCCGAGTCTATCATGCCATCGACTAGCCTCACTTTCACTCGTGAGAAGTAAGTGTTGTTGGGCGCCATGTTTCAGCTCCATTCGCACTTTATACAATCGATTCCTTGATCGTGTGGCCTTAATAATTAACTTCCCGTGTTGATCATGCATGGTAAGTTGTCCTCCTTGTAGCTTCACCGCACATCCAGCCTCTGTGGCTTGCCCCAAGCTAATTATGTTGCTTCTGAGATCCGGAATAAAGTACACATCCTTCATCGTTCGTGTCTCTCCTTTCGAATTGATGAAAGTAATTGTGCCTTTTCCTTTTATATCAACTCGAGAGTCATCCCCAAATCGTACTTTGCCCGAAATTGTGTCATCTAGCACTTCGAAATACCGCTTATCACCAGTCATGTGATTGCTCGCTCCGTTGTCCAAGTACCACACATTATCCTCAACGCTGTTAGTCTCAAAGTTCTTCGGTTCGCAACTTTTCTCATTCAAATAAACAATCTCGTGTACCATTAACGTATCCGCTTCCTCCGTGTCATTGCTCTCGGTTTCTTGTGCCTCTTGCAACTTGAGCAACCGGTCGGGACAGTCTGAGGCGTAGTGCCCAATCTTATCACATCGATAACAAGTGATTCGTGAAGCATCTCTTACTCCACCACGCCCTCGACCTTTTCCTCTCCAGTTTGAACGACCTCTCGTCCTCTGCTGTTTCCCCCATCATTCCTTTGATAAGAGTTGGTATTTTGTTGACCGTTTGCATATAGTAACTTACTTTGATCCTCTTGAACATCTTCCTCTTCCATGATCCTTTCCTCATACGCCTTTAATCGTCCAATGATGTCTTCAAACGTTGTTTTATTGAGATCTAACACTTGTTCAAGTGATGCTACCATGTGTATGTATTTCTTCCGAGGGAGACAATTTAGAAACTTTTTGACCAGTTTCGGTTCCTCAATAGTAACTCCAAGCGCGGCAGATTTTGAAGAGAGTTCAGATATCTTGCTAGCAAAGTCATTTATCTTGTCCGAATCTTTCATCTTCAACCTCTCAAAATCGGACATGAGAGTTTGTAAGCGAGCATCCTTGACTCTTTCTGCCCCAACGTGACGGGATTTTATTGCCTCCCAAATCTTCTTTGCTGTATCTAGGTCTCCTACTTGAAGGATTAGTGCCTCCGGTATTGACTGGAACAGAAGAGCAATTGCCATGTTGTTCTTCTCTGGTTCGCTGATGTCGGTTTCAATCTCCTCCCAAACCTTGTGTACCTTCAGCATGATCTTCATGCGCATCGACCAGACAGTGTAGTTCGTCGCCGTGAGCATGGGACAAGTAATAGACGACGACGAGCCTCCTCCGCCTTCTCTCGCCTTAGCTGCTGGAACAATTCCCGTGTCTGTCATGACTGCTTACGGATCGGTCTTATGGCTCTGATACCAAATAAAGTTGTTATGCTACTTTGTATGTGATCACAAGTTTAATAAGAATAACTCTCTTTATTAATATAAAGCTTCTCAAAACTTGTTGTGTAATCGAATGGGTTATGCAAACACACTTGCATCCCTTTTATAGACTAAGTTAGATTTCCTATTCATAATAGAACTAGATGTCTCCTAGAACTAATTTCCTTTTTTCTTAAGACTAGATAACTCCTAATCTTAACAACCAAATCTATATTCCTTTATTTCCTCAAGCTTATCTCAACATAGACCGCCTGAACTAGTAGTAGGAATGTTTAGACTAGTGACAAATAATAACAATTAGAATTGATTTAGTCTAGGAACCTTACCTGGTTCATTTATTACATAACTTGCCTAGTTTGATAGAATGTCAACAAAACTTAGATTACTGGCATTTCTAGGCACTTGATTTCAGCGCCCAAATATAGGAATCACTATTGGTAGAATGTTATCAGTTTTGGTTTAGTGAACATTAGCAGATTTTGTCTATATCAAACTCGTCTAGTACGAAGGGATGTCAACGAATGCTAGATAATCGAGATTTCTAGGTTTTTTTATTTTAGCACCGCATAACACGGGGTTAGAGTTGAAAGGGTTAGTTAGGCATAAGATTTAGTTCCCAAACACGGGGTTAGTTTTACATTAGAAATCTTTGTTCTAGATCTAAATTTCTCTGAATCGCCAAACAATCTAAGTAGTTCCCGAAACCCCCTTAGTATTTCCTAGGTTCGATTGTGTACTTGTATTTTCACTTATGCTTTCTGTGTTTCTAAATAGTTAATGCTTTCGTCTTAGTTATCACTAGGCTTTATTGTCTCTTCGTGTTAGGACATTAGTCTATGTGGAGTGCTACAATTTGTTACTGGGCACTTGAAATTAGTTACACGGTAAAACCTAAGAATATCAAGTTTTTGACGTTGTTGCTTGTGACTAATTGTGCGGCTAAGTGTTTCGGTTTAAAGTGCTCAAACTCGTACTTGAAATAAAAAAATCATGAAAATCAAGTGTTTTTCTGAAATGTTTTTGATTTTTTAAAGTTTTTTTGTAAAAATACAAGTATTAACAATGCAAGAATGAGACTACAACAAAATTAGCACACGACATTATACCGAAGGTGGTTCCCCCCTCAAACATAAAACACATGGTCTATGTGTGAATTAAATCTGGAGAAAGAACCGAAAATAAAGAAAACAAAACATGCTTATATACAAAAGGTGGTGGAGAAGTACCTACATGAAGCGGGCGTTCAGATCATACTCCTCATCGGAGTTGAAGTCTGGGAATTCGTTGTTAGAATCCTAGGGCAGTGGCGAGGCGATGGGTATCGTCTAGTGCATCTCGTACGCCGAGGGTCTAGGTGGGAAGTCTTCGGTCTCTCAGGATGTTTTTGCAGTGCTAGTAGACCTCCTAGCATAGACAAATGTTGGGTCAATGCTGCTAGTGGCACCCTCGTCTATGCATCCCGAGTGAGCGATTTTCCTCATGATCAACTTAGCGAGCTTCTTAAAGTTTTCCTCATACATGTGGTACTTCCTCTTTGCCATCTCTTTAACCATTTTCAAATCCTCCTTCACCTTCTTAGTCTCGCTTCGAGCTTTCTTGACTTCACGCACCGTCGATTTGAGAACCCTGTCTAAGAATCTGACCTAACAACCTTTCCTGCGGTTATCAAGAACTAGATTCTTCATTAAACCTGGCTCTACTGGCACGGCTATCGGCTCTGTGTAATAACGGGCAGTTCCATAAATGTTACTAGAAGGCTCCTCCTCATAGTCCTGGACATGCTCTAAACGTTTGTGGATCGAAATCCAGATGGAGCGGCAAAAGTAGTAGTAGACAATGGATCGAAATCCAGATGGAGCGGCAAAATCCAGGTCTGTGAGCTGGCGTTGGGGAAGTAGAGTGTAGCGAGTGGCACTATCTTCGGTCAAGAAAGAGTAGATGAAATGACCTTGAGCTTCCCCATATAAAAGTGAGACTTTCTCATGTAACTCAAATCTAAAAACTTCGGGCCTATAGTCGCTTCATCGAGAGGAGCAACGGTGTAATCCATCCTCCAAAACTAATATGAGGCGTCGTGTCTGTTATATACCATAACCACTCTTGTATCTCGAGCATCTCCCTGCAGAATATCTGGATGATGCTGGGTCGGTTCCTGTCTAGCCCGTCGAACAAATCATGCTTGCCTAAATGGTCTCGAAGGATAGGGCCAACTTCTAATGATAGAAACATTACAAGCCTCAAGCTTAGAGCTAGAGCTTATAGAAGGCTTTGAGCGGAATTTGAAGATTATCTTTGTTAGGTTGTTAGTTTGTTTTATAAAACGAAAAATACAAAAAGATTTCAACTTTTTTAGTTTTTGTAGGTTTTTTGTTTATTTGCTTTTGAAGATCAATTTAGATTGGGTTCTTCTAGGATTTTCAGTGCTTAAAGTCTTCACCTTTTCAAAAAGTTTCAACCTTTCGTAGTCGACGAGTTTTATCTTTAAAGGATCTCAACTTTGTTTGGGAAAAATTGGTTAAATCTTGAGATCTTGGTTCAAGCTTGTGTTTGTGCTTTAATGTCGATCAAAGAATGACTTTTGTGTTTATTTTGTCATTTTACGCAACGTTGAAGAAGGAATTTTTGGGAGAAAACGAGTGGAAAAGGAAGATTTCTGAAATTTTTGGTCCCATGTAGAACTTGGCCGACCATACCATACGGTGGTATGTGGCAGAACAACCCGACCGTCGATCACTCGTGCCCGCAGACGTACCGCAACCCTAGCAAATCGACCAGATGCCGCGATCGCCCAGACGACCTGACCATGTACCACAACACGCCCGACCCTACACCAAAGTACATACCCGTGTGCCGCCAGTCCATGCTTGTGTACCGCCAATCCATTCACGTGTACCGCCCAACTTTGACTACCCGACCATACCGCGTGTACCATGGACCGTACCAGATAGTACCAGACCGTACCACACCGTACCACACCGAACCACCTCGACCAATTTTGCTTCAAATCAATCTGAGGCGGCTTTGGGTCTCAAAGAAAGGTCTAAGGATGATAATAATGATCCATATTCAATGTAAAAGCTTAAGGACAAGCTCACTCCTCAACAGCATTCCCTTGAATATCTTGAACAAAGAATGAATCGAATTTTTGACAAGTACATCGATGCATTCAAGCAAGAGCTAGTTCGCCATCCTAAGCCTATGAGCGAAAAAGAGAAGAAGGAACAAAGGTTCAAAGAGATTGTTTCTCAATGGTTTGATTCTCTCAAATACTTGAACAAGGAATATGATGTGAAAAAGATGATATGGACCATGATCGTTTTGAAGATGCAAACCAGCTGAATGGATGGAATCAAGTCGCTGAGGATTTGCATCAGAGAAGAATTAAACTTAGGAGAGTTACTTAGCGGGAACAATGATTTGGAAAAGATTCAGTAGGATTCTTTCGTGTCTACAAAAGGAAAAAGGAAAGAGAAGAATTAAGGAAGTTTCCATCCAAGGGATTAGGAAAGCTTCTTAGTTCAAGAGGTATATATTCGAGGCAAAAGGGTTGGAGGTCGTCAACACTTTTGGAGAATATTTCTTAGGGTTTTTAGACTTCGATATCTGCAAAAAGAAGAGAGTTTTCGAAGGTGAGTGTTTGTCTATGTCTCTGGTGTGTTAACTTCTGAGTGAGTTAGATCAGAGAGAGTTGGGGGTTAATTCTTTGCTTTTCGAATTCATCTAAGGGTAGGCTCGTAAGCTTGTAAGATTGTCTTTGTATTGTAAAGGATTCGTCTTATAAATAAAGAGTTTAACCACTTGGTCTTGGCGCTTCAAGACGTTAATCTAGTGGGATTAGATTCTCTGTAATTTCAATTGGTATAAGAGCATTCACCTAATATGATTGTGTGCGTTTGTCAACTCAGGTGAAGATCTTGGGTTAGCTATGGAGAATTCCCAACAACTCGTCGTTGTGATGAAACCACTAAAGCTAGATTCCGAGAATTACGGGTACTGGAAGGTTCAAATGACTCAGATGATTCAGGGCATCTCTGCTGATGCATGGACTGCTGTAGAGGAAGGATGGAAAGCCCCTGTGGTGATGAATGAAAAGAACGAGGAGATCCTGAAGCCTCGTAAGCAGTGGACCACAGAAGAAAAACCGGAAGACATGTATAACTCAAAGGCGCTATCTGTTATCCTCTTCTCTCTGCCCATGACGCAGTTCAAGAGGATCCAAGGGTGTACCTTAGCAAAACTTGCATGGGACATATTGTAGGTCTCTTTCGAAGGAACCTCAAATGTCAAGAGAACTCGGCTTGATATGTTGGCAACAGAGTTTGAAAATATCAGTATGGGTGTAGGAGAGTCAGTGGATGAATTCAGCAGTAAGCTGAGCTCTATTGCGCACGAGGCTATTGTTCTGGGAAAAACTTACAAAGACAAGAAACTCGTGAAGAAGTTTCTCAGAAGTCTGCCTGCAAAGTTCCAATCTCACAAGGCGGCCATAGAAGTGGCTAAGAGTTCTGATGATATGAAATTTAAGGAGGTGGTAGGGATGATGCAGGCCTACGAGTTACAGCTGAATCGAACAGATCAGAACACCGGGAAAGGAGTTGCTTTTGTCGCTACAGAGGTCAAACCCACCCAAGTGCCAGACTTGCAAGACCAAGTGGGCCTGTTTGTAAGGAAGTATCTGGATAGAATAGAGGAGGAACAATTTCTGTTCGACCTGATGCAGACCGTGAAGCCAAGAAGTCTGACAAACAGTGCAACGAATGCCAAGGTTTTGGGCATTTCAAGGTTGACTGTCCGAATCTGAAGAAGAAAAACTATGTATAGTGTTATGGGTGTAAAGGCTTCGGCCACACCAAGGCTGAGTGTGTGGGCTCTGTTAAAAGACGTGAAAGTTCCTACATCAGTTGGAGTGAAAGAGAGTCTGGTGATGATGAATCAGACAACGTCGAGATCCTGAACAACTTTGCTGCCTTTCTAGAGATAGAAGATGAGGAATGCAAGGTGGTTCAGTCAGAGGAAGCCCTGCTGGGCTCAAATCAGGCTACTGGGGGTGACAGTTCTGAGCTCTCTCTGGAGTCAGAAAACCTGATTCTAGTTGAGCACCTTGTAAAGATGAACGAAGAGATTCGTGACTTGAAAGCTGAGAAGGAAGAAATCTCGAACCAGTCTCGCTACTGAGAATAAGACTCTGACGGAGAATGTTGCTGCTCTCAAGTCATCCCTTGCTGCTGAAGTGGCTAAGTCAGCCGAACTTGAAGGAAAATTTCAAGAACAACTGAGGAATATTCGCATGTTAATGAGTGGCACGAAGGAGCTGGTTAAAATCCTTAGCTCAGGGCGAATGGGAAACGAGAAACTCGGCCTTGGATATGAGGGTGGTTCTGGTGGATCTACAACGAAGTTCGTAAAAGAAATGCCTGCCTAGGTCACTCAGCAACATGAGAAGGACTTCTCTCATCAGAGATATGCCATGAAACGGCCCAGTTCGACAAGGGAGGTCGTAGACAGAATCCAATCAGACCATGGGTGGATAGAAGGAATGGCTGTTGGCACTGCGGCAAGACTGGACACTTCAAAGCATGGTGCTACAAGTACCAGCAGAAACTGACCGATAGATACTACCAACGTGACTACTACTCTGATCAGCGTGGGTCAAAACAAGTTTGGATGAGAAAAGATAGGATGCACTGCAATGTTGCGTACACTACTGATGTACCCGATCAGAACGTGACAGCGTGGTACTTCGATAACGGTTGCTCCAGGCACATAACAGGAGCCAATAATTTTCTGATGAAAGTCAAAGAAGTCAACTCTAGAAAGGTTAATTTCGGAGATGGAGGAAAGGGGAAGATCAAAGGAAAGGGTGAGAGATCAGGTGTAGACAACCATGTGCTTGAAAATGTATTATGGGTTGAGGGTCTAAAGGCAAACCTCATAAGCATAAGTCAGCTGTGTGACGATGGTCTCATTGTTAGTTTCACAAAGAACAGATGCTCAGCGGTCGATGAAAGTTGATGCACCAAGTTCGAAGGAACTCGATCGACCAATAACTGCTACATGTGGAAACCTAGCATTCCCTGCCTCAGCAGCGTCAGACACAACGAGTCGCAGTTGTGGCATCAACGGCTGGGACACCTGAATATGAGAACTATGGCTCGCCTAGCCGAGGAGGAAGTGGTAAGAGGTCTACCTAAGATAAAGCAGGATCAAGAATTTGTGTGTGGTCCTGCAGCAAGGGAAAGTAGGTCAAGGTTCAACACAAAGCTATACCTGATGTGAAATCAAAGAAAGCTCTGCAGTTGGTTCATATGGATCTGATGGGTCCAATTCAGATTGAAAGTGTGGCTGGTAAGAAGTACATTTTTGTACTAGTTGATGATTACACAAGATATACCTGGGTGAGATTTCTCAGGGAAAAATCAGAAACTCTGGAAAGTTTTAAGATCCTTGCAATGCAATTGAAAAACGAGAAATGGGGCATCAAAGGAATTCGAAGTGATCACGATGGTGAATTCCAGAATGAGTTGTTTGATGCATTATGTTCGGTGCAGGGGATCACTCATTAATATGCAGCTCCTCGAACCCCTCAGCACAACGGGTTTGTTGAGAGAAAGAACAGAACCCTTAAGGAGATGGGTAGAGCGATGCTGCATGGGAATCAGGTGGCAAAACACTTCTGGGCTGAAGCCGTCAACACAACGTGCTACATAATCAATAGGGTCTACGTGAGAACGGGCTCAAATAAAATCCCCTACGAGTTATTGAAAGGAAAAACACCCAGTGTGAGTTACTTTCATGTGTTCGGGTGTATCTGCTACATTCTGAATGATAAGGATCAGCTTGGAAAATTCGATGCTAAGAGTGATGATGGGATGTTTCTGGGATATTCAGGGACCAGCACAACCTAAAGGGTCTTCAACAAGAGAACCAGGTCAATTCAAGAGAAGGTTAATGTGGTTTTTGACGACGGGTCGGCCCATGGTATGTCTCTCACAACGGTGCCATTGCATGGCCCATAATCGTCTACACTTGAGCCGTTGTAACTGGATGAGCAATGCCAGGAATCCGATCAGGTGGTCGCTGATGACAACGGTTCTGTCAATCTGCCACAGGTTCATCAGAATCACTCCTCACAGGATGTGATACGAGAGATTCAGGGGGAGAGAATCACCCGTGGTAAACAGATTGATTTTCGGCAACTAGCAAACGAGTCTTTGTCAATGGTGGTTCAATTTAGTTGTTTTGTGTCAACCATTGAACCCAAAAAGCACTCAGAAGCTCTACAAGATGAATTCTGGATCGGGGCTATGCAGGAAGAACTTGAGAATTTCAGAAGAGCTAATGTGTGGGATATGGTACCTAGGCCTCAAGGAGTCAATGTGGTTGGAACCAAGTGCATCTTCAAAAATAAGATCGATGAATTGGGCACTATTATTCGAAACAAAGCCCGATTAGTAGCCCAAGGCTATTGTCAGATCGAAGGGGTAGATTTCGATGAAACATTTGCACATGTGGTTCGTTTGGAATCCATCAGATTTCTATTAGGCATGGCCTGCATTCTTGGCTTCAAACTTCATCAGATGGATGTTAAAAGTGTCTTTCTGAATGGGTTACTTCAGGAAGACGTCTATGTTGAACAACCGAAAGGTTTTGAAGACCACAGTCACCCAGACCATGTTTTCAAGCTCAAGAAAGCTCTATATGGTCTGAAGCAGGCACCTAGAGCCTGGTATGAGAGACTCACTACGTANAAAGCTCTGTATGGTCTGAAGCAGGCACCTAGAGCCTGGTATGAGAGACTCACTACGTATTTGGTCAACAATGGTTATCTCAGAGGAAGTGTTGATAAGACCTTGTTTGTCTTGAATGATGTCAAAGGTCTGCTTGTGCTGCAAATATACGTGGATGACATTGTATTTGGGTCTGTCTGTCAGGAACTTGTTGATCAGTTTTTTTCTAACATGACCAAGGAATTTGAGATGAGCATGTGCGGCGAATTAACGTACTTTATGGGATTGCAAGTTAGGCAATATAGTGAAGGGATATTTGTCTCTCAAAGCACATATGCAAAGAATCTGGTGCTGAGGTTTGGTCTACAGAACAACAAAGAAATGAGAACTCATATGGGAACAAATAAAAGTTGTCAAAGGATGAAGGAGGGAAGGACGTGGATGAAAACACCTATAGAGGGCATGATAGGAAGTTTGCTCTACCTTACAACTAGCATACCTGATATCTCTTATGCTGTTGGAGTCTGTGCAAGGTACCAAGCAAAGCCATAAGAGTCACACCTTATAGCGGTCAAGCGGATTATCAGATATGTTAAGGGAACTATGCATCTGGGTATTTTCTACTCAAAGGAGACCAACGAAACCTCATGGGATATTGTGATGCTGACTGGGCAGGATCACTTGATAACCGCATAAGCACAAGTGGAGGCTGTTTCTTTATGGGCAACAATCTCGTCTCTTGGCACAACAAGAAACAGAACTGCGTGTCACTATCCACCGTTGAAGCCGAATACATTGCCTTGGGAAGCTGTTGCACACAACTGATGTGGATGCAGCAGATGGCAGCTGACTATGGTATGGCCTCTGACTCTATGCTGATTCAGTGTGATAACCAAAGTGCCATTAATATTGCTAAAAATCATGTACAACACTCTCGAACTAAACACATTGATTACTGCCATCATTTTATTCGCGAGTTGGTTGAAAAGAAACTGATTGTTGTTGAGCATATAGGCACTGAGCGGCAGCTTGCTGATATCTTTACTAAACCGCTTGATTTTAACCGATTTGTCAATCTCAGAAAGGCAATCGGTGTGTGCGAAATCTAATCTGTCTTGTGAAGTGTGCAGATCAGGGACACGAAAGGGGCTTGGAGAATGACCCTCGGCGTATGTGAATAAAAGTCCCTGATGTTAAGAGTCATGTCTATGTAGTGTGGTGTGGAAAAAAGCTGTCGTTCATACCGTTCTGACGATCTAGATCCTGTTGGTCTGGTCGTAATTCATCAGGGAGGTCAAAGAGCTGTGGGAAGGAAGATGTGGGTCCAAAATGTACATTGTATGTTGAGAAGTCAAGTGATGCTGCAAGTACAACCCACATTGACTGAAAAAGGAAAAAATATATATGTGGTGTGAGACAATCCGTTGGTAAAGGGGTTACAGATGTAACTTCCGCGTATGCAGAAGCGTGATGCATGTTGATCAGAATCAAAAATCGAAAAAAAGAGAGGACTGTAGTGAGTCAATCCGGTGGTAAAGGGGTTACAGATGTAACTTCCGCCTGTGAAGAAACGTGAGCAGAAAACTCAACGTGATACCCTTCCCAAAGAAATATCCAGCTGCCTTGCATGCATTGGATCAGGTAGCCAGAGGACCATAGTGAATCAGGATGAAGGTATAACAGTGCGAAAGTCAAGTCACACCGCCCAGGCTCAAATATATTCTCATCACTGCGTTGGGGGAGCCATTTGTGTGCGAAAGCGCTGAGTACTGTATCTGATCTCCAGACTACAAACATAAGCGAGGTAAGAAATCCTTAATATAATCTCAGTGCTTGTGTGCTCATGACGTCAGTGCTTTCATAGTATACCTCTCTAGATGTTGAATGGTGTTAAAAGGGTAAAAAAAAAAAAATCAAAATAAACGAGGTGTGTGAAGGAATTGGTTTCTGATATTCTATATTCAGCAATGTGTACTTATGGTATGTCAAGTTTTTTTTTCAGATCCATAGCAACATGCCAAAGCGAATTGTCAAGGCCCATCATCAATTGAAAAATCGGCCTGTTTGGTCTTTGGAGGGAAAAGAGAAAACTAGGGTTGATACTCCTTCTATATCATCGATTAGTGGTACTAGAGAAGATCAAGAGCCATTTTGACTAAATCGAAACCCTAAGCCTTCTCAACCGAAAGAGATCGAGAAAATGAAGTCGGCGCTGTAGAACCTTGTGAAGAAACTCGCCAAACATCCCGATGAGCCTCTAGGCGCAGAACCAACAGAAGGTGAGCTGCTCATGGATGCCTCGCACGAGTCGCTGCTGAACCCTGAAGAAGTTCGCGGGGATGAGCTTGCATTTTTTCGTGGCACTGTTCTCCGCCGCCGAAAATTGATGAAATTGAAGGAAAAGAGGTGGCTGAGGAGGACGTAACCGGCGAATCGTTGATATACCCGGTTTTTATCGCTATTTTAACCCCGTATTTTCCTCGGTTATATATGTTTTCGGTCATTTTAGAGTCTTTTAGGATTGCATTCGGGTACATATTGCATTTCCAGGTGTTTAGGAAGACCGTGCATCAACCGGGTATGAAAAGGGTCAGAACTAGTCAACTCTGAGAGTCAACCAGAGCAGAATCGGTCAGGAGGAAGGAAGGATCGTGCAGGCTCTAGCCGATTCACCAGTACCGGCCACGAGGAAGGGCGTACCGGCCAGGCCTTGGCAGTTACGAGAGAATCGGCCGATCCAGATCAGAATCGGCTGGCCTAGATCTGTACAGGGCAGCCATTGGCCGATACTGATGCCTGAAATTATCAAAAATGGACGTTTTTGCCCATGGAATCTTGCCTATAAATAGTCTCTTTATTTCTTCATTTGTAAAAAAACCAAGTAGAAAAAAGTAGAAGTGGAATAGGATAGAAATAGAAAGCGTTTCAGGTTGTTAGAGAACGCTTAGTTTAAGTTTCGGTAGTTGTAGATCTGGTTATTTGTACGGAACCTTGCTTTATATTTATGAATCAGATCTTTATTTTCTTTTATTTGCCTGCTTTAATTATGAGTTACGAGTAGTTCCCCTTAGGTGATTGGTTAGGCTATATCAGGGCGCCGAGTCTCTGGATCTGGTGTTCCGGGGTTTAGAACTACAAGTATCTTATGCAATAAGGTGCTCTTAAGGCTTGACTGCAGGCCGCCCGGCTCAGTCATACTCTTGCTACAATCAATCTACTGGTTTAAACATGATTCTTAGTGACAGACAGAGAACCCTGCTTAGACCTAGAATTCCCTGATATAGTGTGTTGTCTCTAGTAAAACCTCCTGATTTGGTTCGATACTACCCTCATCTTTTATTTCCTAAGCAGTTTTTATTTTCCTCTGCTCTACTCGTCTATAGTAGCAGTAGAGGGAAGCAAAAAACCTGTTATCAAATTGGCGCCGTTGCCGATTCGGGATTTCTTTTTACTAGCAATAGATCTTTGGGTACTTTTAAGGCCTAAGATTTACTTTCTTCTTTTCTAATTACTCTTTCTCATCTTTTCAGGTACATGAACCTGCGATCTCAAAGTTCCTCTTGCCTAACCCCGATAAATACAGACATCCGCGCAATCGAACTGAGAATCGGTAGAGAACGATGTGAACGTCTCAGACAGAACCCTCCAGCCGCTACTATCAGTTCTTTCGATACCCCGATAGCGAACGAACATCGTTCTGGTATCCGCCCTCCACATATCAACAGAAATAATTTCACAGTCCCGCAAGGACTCGTCTCAATGGTAAAATACAACAAGTTTAGAGGCTTGCCCGACGAATGNGGCTTGCCCGACGAATGCCCGCTCGAGCACATCAGCCTATTTGACTGGACTTGCAGCACAGTAGTCATTAACGGAATCTCGGAGGACGCTTTAAAACTCCGTCTATTTCCATTTTCTCTGGACGGCATCG
>OVAO01000459.1:0-21115 GCA_900406285.1 Biscutella auriculata | reverse complement strand
TGCAATTGGCTTACCAGCTTATGTGAGATCAACTTATCCATTTTGGATCTGTGTATTAGCCTTTTCAATGTATATCCTCTCTCTTGTCCTTATCTATCTCCATTTTCATCTTCGGGGTTAGAACTAAAGCTTTTAGCTCTGATCAGACTCAGAGTTGTCTATTTCAAATTGCTTTTCCATTTTCATGTTGCTGAAGAGAGCTTAATAAAGACCATTTTATTTTGATTAAACCCTCTGCCTTGTTCATATGCTGATACTGGTCCTAAGTTGATAAGCACACGCAAAGGTTTTATTCTTTGTTCTGTATTGTATAACAAAGACAAAATTGGATAAGGAATGAATCAGATTTGAGTTCATCACTCTCCATGCTATTATAGCACTATAATTAGGAACTGAACTGAAAGGTTTTACTAAGTCTCTCTAGTGTTACAAACTTACAACCAAAGCTTTCTGGTAAACAAGTCGTGAATTCTTCTTTTGTAGATAAATGAAACATAAACTAAACGAGTTGCATGGACGTTACTTGATACATTCAAAGCTACATAAAACAGAGAATTATTTGTGGTCTTTCTAAAATCTCTATAACTTAAGACTGAGATCAATTCCATGATCAGTGGATGATTCATATCTGTCACAGACTCGTTGTTCTCGGTCACCATTTCTCAGATCATTAGAGGGTATGAAGCTATAGAATGGCTTCTTACTTCTCCGTTGCATATTCTCACCAAAATCTTTTTGTTGTTGTTTTTGATTCTAAAAAACCAAGAAGATTTGATGAAACAGAGTAAGCAATTTATTGAGGATATATACCAAAATATATATCTAAGATTCAGCTAATATATTCTCTTAGGATTTCCTTATATTTCCTTAGTCTTAGGTTTCATTAAACCTAGTTTTATGATTGTATAAATACTAGAGAGTACGTGAATAAAGCAATCAAGTTAAGTTTAAACAAATTATTCTACATGGTATCAGAGCAATGATCCAATAGATTTTCTTTTCAGATTTCTTAATCAAATTCTCGTGAAGAAAGTATGTCAGATTCTCAACAAATACCGCCTGTTGGTGTGGGAGCTGATACACGAACACCGCCAGTTGGTGGTGGAAGAACATAGGAAGTTATCACACCATACATGTTGTATGCCTCTGATAATCCCGGTGCCGTGATCACGTCAGTATTGTTGAATGGAGAGAATTATAATGAGTGGGCAAGGGAGATGTTGAATGCTCTTCAAGCAAAGAGGAAAACAGTTTTTGTTAAAGGAACAATAACAAAACCTGCTGAAGATAGTGAAGATTACGACAATTGGTTAACCGTGAATTCGATGATAGTCGGCTGGATTCGATCGTCCATTGAACCGAAAATCAGGGCCACTGTTACATATGTTCCTGATGCATATGAGTTATGGAAAGATTTGAAGCAGAGATTTTCGATAGGGAACAAGGTCCATGTCCATCACTTGAAATCGCAAATTGCATCCTGTAGACAAGAGGGACGAACGGTTTTAGAGTACTATGGTCATCTCTCTAAGCTATGGGAAGAATTGTTAGCTTATCAACCGTTACCTACGTGCACGTGTGGAGCAGCTTTAGAGTATTCTAAAGAAAAAGAGGAAGAGAAGGTTCATCAGTTCCTAATGGGACTAGATGATTCTCGATTTAATGGTGTATGTACTTCTATCATAGATCGAGACCCATTACCTTCATTAGGAGATGCTTATCAAAAAGTAGTACGTGAAGAACAGCGTATGACAATCTCGAAAAATCGTGAAACAAGACAAGATGTGATCGGATTTGTTGCTAGACAAGGGAGCTCGGAGGTTGCTCAAACGGGTTTAAACTTCTCGGATCAAGCAAGTACTAAGACTCGTGATCGCAACATGATATGTACTCACTGTAATCGAACTGGCCATGAGAAAAGTGGGTGTTGGCAAATCATAGGCTTTCCCGACTGGTGGTTGGAACGAGCAAACAATTCGAATAAAGGAAGAGGAAGAGGAGGAAGAGGAACAAATCCTGGCCGCGGCAGAGGCCAATACACCGCAACACAAGCTAATGTTGCTGCTACCTCCTCAACGATTCCAGAGCTCACACCTGATCAATGGTTGGCAATCTCGAAGATAGTTCAACATAAGGCATCTAATCCTTCAGATAAGCTCTCTGGTAAGAAAGAATTGGGCGAAGTAATTCTAGACACAGGGGCTTCACATCATATGACGGGTGATTTGTCACTCTTGGTTAATTTACAAACGATTAAAGCTTGCTCTATAGCGTTTGCTGATGGAAGTAGATCAACTGCTGATCAAGTGGGAACATATCGATTAACACCATCTTTGACACTAGAGCGAGTGCTATTCGTTCCAAATTTGAACTACACTCTTGTTTCTATTTCAAAGTTACTTCAGCAAACTAATTGTTTTGCTATCTTTACTGACACGGTGTGTCTGTTACAGGACCGCTCTACTAGGACTCTGATTGGGACCGGTGAAGAACGCAATGGAGTGTACTATTTAACGGATGAAGCCTCAGTCAAGATACACCGTGTGGATGGAAATTCTGATCATGCATTGTGGCATCGAAGACTCGGACATGCATCCTATTCTGCGCTTTCTAAACTAGATTTTCCTTTTGATTTCCCAAAAATAAAGAGTCCGTGTGACATTTGTTATCAAGCAAAACAAACGCGAGATGTTTTTCAAGATAGTTTCAATAAAACGTCAGAACCTTTTGAGCTTTTGCATTGTGATGTCTGGGGTCCGTACAGAGAAAAATCAACTAGTGGGGCAGCTTACTTTCTCACGCTACTAGATGATTACTCCAGAGCTGTTTATACCTTCTTGTTGTTAGAGAAATCCGAAGTTCAAAGAGTTATGAAAGAATTCTTTGCTTACACATATCACCAATTTGGAAAGAACATCAAAATAATCCGATCGGATAATGGTACTGAGTTTATGTGTCTATCTACCTTCTTTAGAGAACAAGGGGTTCTACACCAGACATCATGTGTTGCTACCCCACAACAGAATGGAAGAGTAGAGAGGAAACATCGTCACTTACTTAATGTTGCAAGAGCCATTATGTTTCAAGCAAATATGCCAATTCGTTTTTGGGGAGAAGCGGTATTATTTGCTGCACATGTCATAAATCGAACACCGGCTAGTACTATCAATAATCGTACGCCGTATGAGATTTTATATGGGACTAAGCCGGATTACTCAAAGATAAAAGTCTTTGGCTCAGAATGTTACGTTCATCATGTACCACGCGATCGAGACAAATTTGGAGCTAGAAGCAAAAGATGTGTCTTTGTTGGCTATGTGATTGGTAAAAAGGGTTACAGAGTATTTGATATGGACAGAGAAGAATTCTTAGTTTCAAGAGATGTGGTTTTTAAAGAAGATGTTTTTCCCTTTGCGAACTCAACCACTTCTACATGTGATCCGAAACGAATGAATGCAGAGATTTATACAGATGAGGATTGGGTTATACCACCAACGAAGACGACTTTACATGACAGGGGGAGTTCGCGTGTACTGCAAGACACTTCATCAGAACATACCCCGACCAATTCACCGGCTGAAAACGTGCAACCAATAGAGGATATGGTTGACACGACGGCTTTGCCAATTACGCCAGCGGTTGATACACATTCTCTTAACCCTGCACAAGAAACTTCACCACCGCAAATGGTTTATGAGCGTCGAGGACAACGCTCACGGGTTGCTCCAGCGAAACTTCAGGATTATATCACATATAATGCCGTTGCTAATATAGTACACTCTAACGTTCTCTCCGACACCAACTCAGTTTCCACAACGGTTCAACGTAACACCAGGTATCCCCTTACTGATTATGTCTCTGATAAATCATTCTCTCAGTGCCATAGAGCTTTTCTTACCTCAATTTCAGCTCAGTCGATTCCCAAACATTTTGGAGAAGCGGCTAAACACGCCGAATGGCGGGACGCTATGCAAAAAGAAATTGCAGCTCTTGAGATGAATAAGACATGGATTATTACTGATCTTCCTCAAGATAAGGAGGCAATTGGTAGTCAATGGGTCTTTACACTTAAACATCATGCTGATTGCACTTTAGAGAGATATAAGGCAAGACTTGTTGGTCAAGGAAACAGTCAAATCGAAGGAGCAGATTACACGGATACATTTGCTCCGGTTGCAAAAATGAGCACTATACGGACATTGCTTGCTGTAGTTGCCTCAAAGAACTGGGAAGCACACCACATGGACGTACATAACGCGTTCCTTCATGGAGATTTGAAGGAAGAGGTGTACATGAAACTACCTCCAGGTTTTCGACATCAATACCCTAATAAAGTTTGTCGATTATTGAAATCTTTATATGGCTTACGACAGGCGCCCCGCTGCTGGTTCGAGAAGCTCTCAACCGCGTTACTTCAAGCCGGTTTTGTCCAATCATATTATGATTATTCTCTCTTTACGTTTATCAAAGATGGAGTCGAGCTACGGGTACTCATATATGTGGATGATCTCATTATTGTATGCAATGATATACACTCGCTGATGGCTTTCAAGAATTATCTTCATAATTGCTTTCATATGAAAGACTTGGGCGTATTAAAGTACTTCTTGAGCCTAGAGGTGAGTCGTGGTCCTCAAGGTATTGTCATCTCTCAACGCAAATACGCCATTGATATCATTGCAGAAACGGGGCTATTGGCAGCTAAACCAGCTACAACTCCAATTGAACAGAACCATAAACTTGCCAGTCGTGACTCTCCTCTCTTACATGATCCGGCTAAGTATAGGCGGCTGGTTGGACGGCTACTATATCTCCTAAACACTCGTCCGAAAATCTCGTATGCAGTCCAAACTTTGTCTCAGTTTATGAATGCCCCGACCTTGGCACAATGGGAAGCAGCCCTAAGGGTTGTTCGTTTCTTGAAGGGTTCACCAGGACAAGGTATTATGCTTCCGGCTTCAACGGATCTTCGATTACATGCATACTGCGATTCAGATTGGGCATCATGTCCCCTCACTCGCCGGTCTCTTACAGCATATATGATATTCTTGGGTGATTCTCCTATCTCGTGGAAGACTAAGAAACAAGTGACCATTTCTCATTCTTCCGCTGAAGCAGAATATAGAGCTATGTTTGCAACAACAAAAGAGATCCGTTGGCTTCGAGGGTTGCTATCTGATCTCGGCATCACAACATCTACGCTTGTCAGGTTATATTGTGATAGCAAGGCTGCAATACATATCGCTGCCAATCCGGTTTTTCACGAACACACCAAACACATTGAGGTAGACTGTCATTCTGTCCGCGATGCTGTTCAACAAGGCTTGTTAGAAACCATACACATCGCAACAAGCATTCAACCAGCTGACATCTTGACGAAGGCATTGAGTCGTGATCGGTTCACTGAATTAGTTGGCAAGCTGGGCATTGTCAACCTCCATGCACCAGCTTGAGGGGGAGTATTGAGGATATATACGAAAATATATATCTAAGATTCAGCTAATATATTCTGTTAGGATTTCCTTATATTTCCTTAGTCTTAGGTTTCATTAAACCTAGTTTTATGATTATATACATACTAGAGAGTACGTGAATAAAGCAATCAAGTTAAGTTTAAACAAATTATTCTACACAGTTTCATCAAATTAAGACATATAATAGGAAGATCTCTGGTTTACCTGTAAGCAAGCGGGATAAACTTGGGGTAATGACGCGGAAAACTTCCAATGGAGGTATGTGAATCGATGGCGATGGAGTTGCAAATGGCTGTACCGGAATCTTGAACGGGACTTATGAATCTCATATCCAGAGATCGGTTTAGATTCACGTCCCTTGAGATTGATAATACATCGCTAGCTTTAGAGATGTCTGTGAGAAAATGCCATGGCCTCTTCGCAGCGACCATCTATGGAAAAATCAAAAAACACTAGAAACATACGTTTTTAAAGAAATTTAGGATATACAATATATAAAAATAATCAAAGATACCTTTTTATCTTCCTCCGTATACTGAGATACATTAAGATTGACGCAAGATCTTTGGTTTGAAGGGGGCTCTATTAATTGATCAAATCCTCCTTGTCCTGGAGATGGATTCGAGAGATTCATCTGCAGAAAGGTTCTCTCTTTTACAATTTGATGATGTAGAGATGAAGAATGCTGGTTCCTCTGAAAAACAGGCGCCGGAGGAATCAAATCCTTAGGGCAGGATCTGTTCGGGAAAGGGAAAGCCGGTGGCCTGAAAATGGGTTGAGTGAATGAGTGGTGTAAATAGAAGTTTCAGGTTATTACATCGCCTAAGTCAGTTGGTAGTCTGTTATTCAGTTACGTATCTTACCCTTACAATATTTGTATAGTCTAGTCTATTGCTAAGTTGTTAGGATCTTATTTCAGCTTGATCATCTTTGTAAATTTTATATAATCGAGAGGTTGAGTCAATATACAACACACGATTTTCAGTCTCTGTATTTCTTTTTATGGTATCAGAGCCACGAACCTTCTAAACGCTCGTTTTCTTTTTCTCAGAAAAGTTTAGATGGCTGACCCGAACATAGGAGTGAACGCAGAAGTGAGACGCAAAATCTCTCCTTATGATATCTCTTATGCCGACAATCCTGGAACGGTGATCTCTCACCCACTGTTGAAAGGATCGAATTATGATGAATGGGCAATTGGAATGAAGACTGCCCTGATTTCCAGAAAGAAATTTGGTTTTCTAGACAGAAGTATTGAGAAACCAGTTGTGGCATCAGTAGACTATGATGATTGGATAATGATAGAAGCTTTGTTGGTCTCATGGATCAAGATGACAATTGAACCAGCTCTCCGATCTACGATCTCACACAGAGATGTCGCTAAAGACTTGTGGGATTACTTGAAAAAGCGATTCTCAATCACGAATGGACCACAGATCCAACAGCTAAAATCAGAACTGGCGAATTGCAAACAAAAAGGATCAACTATCGAAAACTACTACGACAAGCTCAATAGAATATGGGATAACCTAGCAACTTATCGGCCCATAAAGACCTGTACTTGTGGAAATTGCACCTGCAATCTCGGTACTGTTCAAGAAAAAGAAAGAAAGGAAGATAAAGTGCACCAGTTTTTGTATGGACTGGATGATCACTACCGAGCAATACGCTCGAGCCTTGTATCAAGAGTTCCTATGCAATCTCTAGAAGAGGTATATAGCATAGTTATTCAGGAAGAGGACCTTCGTGGGCATGTTGAGGAAACACCAGAGACTACATCGTTTGTTGCTCAACTGAAACAACATGCTAAGTTTAACGAGAAAGAAAAATGATCGTATGTAAGCATTGTAATCGGACTGGTCACTCAGCAGACAATTGCTTTACGGTTATGGGATACCCAAAGTGGTTGGGCGATAGACCAAAGAGCAGAAAGAAAGGTAGAGGAGGCTACACAACCAATTCAGGTGGCAGAGGACGCGAAAACGTGTCTTAAGCAAATCATGTATCAGTACCAGCTCACGAATCAACTCAGTATGCGAATCATGTTGTCACCAATACTGATCGTGATGCTATCTCAGGCTTGTCAGACCAATAGTGGCTCGCTATAAGATCTATATTGAACGCTGGTACAACACACAATAATGACAAGGCCTCAGGTACGTCTTTCTATCCGTCTTGGTTGTTCGATACCGGTGCATCGCACCACCTCACAAGCAGATTGGAGGTTTTATTTAATGTTAGAAAGATTGCTCATGTCTTGATCATCATGGCTGATGGTAGGGAAAAACTTGCAAATTTGGAAGGCTATGTACGCCTTGGGAATAAGTATGTGATGCAGTCAGTTTACTATGTTCCAGAATTAAAATCAGATTTGATCTCGATTGCTCAGTTAATGGATGAGAATGATTGTGTTGTTCAGTTAGCTAAGAGTTTTCTTGTGGTCCAAGACCGGAAAACGAGGATAGTGATTGGAGCGGGTAGACAATTTGGGGGTACCTATCACTTTCTTAGGATGGAAGTAGTAGCAGTTGTTATGTCAACAGAGGAAGACTCTGCCACTCTTTGGCATATGAGGCTTGGTCATCCTTCAGATAAAGTGTTAGGCTCGTTAGCTTGTATTTCAGATTCGTCTAAATTTTTGAATAAAGCTTGTGATGTATGTCATCGCGCCAAGCAAACTCGAAATAGTTTTCCTTTGAGTATGAATAAAGCTTCAGATTTATTTGAATTAATTCATGTCGATATCTGGGGACCATATAGACAAGCAACACATTCAGGAGCAAGATACTTTTTTGACAATTGTTGATGATTATTCGAGGGGAGTTTGGATCTTTTTACTAAATGAAAAATCTGAAACTCAAGATCAGATCAAAAAGTTTTTTGCATATACTGATCGACAGTTTAATAGAAAGGTCAAGACCATTCGCTCGGATAATGGCTCGGAGTTCTTATCATTATCGAATTACTTCAAGAGTCATGGTGTAATACTTGAGTTGTCTTGTGTCGGGACACCGCAGCAAAACGGTCGAGTTGAAAGAAAACACAGACATATACTAAATGTTGCAAGAGCGCTAAGTTTTCAATCAAATCTCCCTATAGAATTTTAGGGTGAGTGCGTCTTAACAACTGGATATTTATTCAATCACACACCTAATTCAATTCTTGAGTATCGTACACCATTTGAGAAATTGTTTGGAAGACCTCCTTCGTACAAACATATAAAGGTCTTTGGCAGTACGTGTTATGCGCACAATCAGTTGTGTAAGGGCGACAAATTTGCTGAGAGAAGTAGAAAATATGTTTTCATGGGATATCCGTTTGGTAAGAAGCGCTGGCGTTTGTTTGATATTGAAAAGCAAGTTTTCTTTGTGTCTCGTGATGTGATTTTTTCAGAATCTGAGTTCCACTTTGTTTAGTCGAAAAAGACAGAGGAAGAACTTGCATATGCGAAGTCATGGTCTCCTATGATTGCTGGTCCTTTACAACACAACTTGTTTGAATCAGATGTGATGTCTCGTCCAGTTCAACCACTCGGTCCCAACAATAGTCTACCTACTGTCGATCGTAACTCGCCAATTGTGGCTCCACCAATATACGAAACTCCTCCACTTGTTTCAACGATCCAAGAGCTTACCGAACATGCTGCTACTGGTTCTCCTCCGGAACAACAACCAGTACAGCAACTTGGTCGTGGGCATCGAACGAGAAAGCCTGCAGTAACGCTTAGGAATTTTGTTGTCAATCAAGCGACAAAGAAAGATCATGTTTCTGGTTTTTCTACAATTTCAAATCCTAAGGTATGGTACTCCATCGATAACATAGATGATATGCATCATGTATCCTCTGCCCATACTGCATATATGGTGGCTATGAATTCAGCTGTTGAACCAAAATCTTTTAGACAAGCGATGGAAGATGACATATGGAGAAATGTTGTCAATTCAGAATTTGAAGCTCTTTATTTAAATGATACATGGAAAATTGAAGATTTACCACCAGGGAAAAAGGTTATTGGATGCCAATGGGTATTCAAAGTTAAACTGAAATCTGATGGATCAATAGAAAGGTTTAAGGCAAGATTAGTAGCCTTGGGTAACAGACAAATTGAGGGAGAAAATTACACAGAAACGTTCTCACCAGTGGTAAAAATGGGCACAGTTCGATTGTTTCTTGATGTGGCAGTGAAGAAAGGATGGGAAATCCATCAAATGGACGTGCATAATGCATTTCTACATGGCGATCTGAAAGAAGAAGTGTTTATGAAGCTCCCACCTGGATATATGGGACACGATAAATCCAAGGTTTTTCGCTTGAAGAAGTCACTTTATGGTTTGAAACAAAGCCCACGATGCTGGTTTCAAAAATTGTCGGTTTCATTAATCTCTTATGGCTTCACACAATGTCTCAGTGATTACTCATTATTCACATACGTTAAAGCAGACGTGTGATTGTACTTATTGGTCTATGTAGATGATCTCGTGATCTCAGGAAGTTTTCCTTCCTCGTTGCTAGCTTTCAAGAAATATTTGGCTTCTTGTTTCAAAATGAAAGATATGGAAGGCTGAAGTATTTTTTGGGTATCGAAGTAGCTCGGAATGAGACTGGTATATATTTGTGCCAGAGGAAATATGCAATGGACATCATCAAAGAAACAGGGATGATATCGGCTAAACCGGTTTCGTTTCCAATGGAACATAACGTTAAGCTCGCACTATCAGCGTCTTCTAAGTTAGTCGATGTTGCACCATATCGCCACCTCTTGGGCAGATTGATCTATTTAGGAGTCACACGACCAGACTTGGCCTTTGTGGTTCACACCCTTGCACAGTTCATGCAAGAACCTCGTCAAGACCATTGGATCGCTGCTTTTCGAGTCGTTAGATACTTGAAGAGCGATCCGGGCCAAGGCATATTACTAAGCTCTAATGGTAATTTTCAGATTGTTGGATGGTGTGATTCAGATTGGGCGTCTTTTACTATGACGAGACGATCAGTCACCGGATACATTGTGCAATTGGGTGATTCTTCCGTTTCATGGAAGACTAAGAAGCAGAAAACGGTCAGCTTATCTTCAGCAAAAGCTGAATATAGGTCCATGGCTACTCTTGTTCAAGAACTGATCTGGTTAAAGAGGATATTACTTGTGCTTGGGGTCACACATGATCAACCGATGACAATCAAAAGTGATAGTAAATCGGCGGTACAGATAGCTACCAATCATGTGTTTCATGAAAGAACGAAACACATCGAATTGGACTGTCATTTCATACGTGACGAAGTAATACAACAACAAATTCATCTTGAGCATGTCGCCACCAGAGTTCAGTTAGACGATGTCTTAACAAAACTACTTGGAAGTGAAGGATTCAGTATGTTTAAATCCAATTTGGGCATCAGAAATATCTTCGCACCAGCTTGAGGGAGGGTATTACATCGCCTAAGTCAGTTGGTAGTCTGTTATTCGGTTAAGTATCTTACGCTTATAATATTTGTATAGGTCTATTGCTAAGTTGTTAGGATCTTATTTCAGCTGATCATCTCTGTAAATTCTTATACAACCGAGAGGTTGAGTCAATATACAACACACGATTTTCAATCTCTGTATTCCTCTTTATATGTGGCGGAGGAAGTGGAGGAGGGGCAAAGAGAGTGTGATTAAATGAAGAATAAGAATGTGGAATTGGAGATTTGTTCTTTTCTTGTAGACGAATCTTCTCGAGTTCAGCGACACCTGGTCCTTTTCGTGGGAATTTATCCTTTATCTGTTTCTTTGGACAAGAACCAGAGATAGAGTAAGTATCTTGTAAGTCTCCATAGCTCCCACTGCTTGTCTTACTACACATTTTTCTTCTTTTGCTTCTCAAAGTATTCAGGTGAAAGAAAGATTACTTCTTTTATGTATAAAATGATTAAAATGGGAGGAAAGATTGAAAGAAGAATAAGATCTCAGAAGAAATAGGTTCTTCTTACGTATAGTGAAAAAAGTCGTGGAAATTTAAAGAAAATTCAAAGCTCTCATATTTTTAGCTTTCTTAAGATCTCTCACTATCTCTCTTTCTATCGTTTCTTCTTATATATATATATCGAGAATCTACATCACTTTCCATGAGTTTCTCTCGGAAAAATATTGTGATTCTTGTCCTAAAATTTTATAATTTATTAAATTTGTAAATCATTTTGAGTTTCGCTTTCATTAAAACTGCAAAATTATTCGATTACCCCCTTGGTTATTAACAATTAGTAGATAGATCTTTTTATTTCTCAATTCCACAGTTTTACAAATGGAAGTTACCTCTCTTCTTCTTTTTGACATCAATCGAAAAAAAATATCAATAAAAAATATAGAATTTGTTTGGCGGAAGGAATATGGAAAATGTGAATTTATCTTCGCTCCCAAAAAATAGGCATGGGTAAAAAATTTGGAATCAAAGAGTGGAACTGAATCTGAATTTAAATTGGGAGAAAATCTAAATGGGTCTTAAATTTTATTATAAAAAAATAGATCGAATTAGAATTGAACATAAATCTAAAAATCTAATATTCATTATTATTTTAAAATATTTATAATCTTTTAACGTTTAATATTTATTTTTTTATATATTTCTCATGTTTATTCTCAATTTTATGTTTATTTTATATTTTGACTATTTTTTAGTGAGCATAGTTTAAATTTTTGGGATTTATTAGTATTTCGAGTATTTTTTAGTATTTTGATTAAAAAACCCCGAATACGAAAAAATTTGATACTTTTTCGTTCCTATTAACTTTATAGAATCTGAAACTAACCCGAATTAAATCGAACATAATCTGAACAAAAATTTCACATAATCCAAATGGATCCTAAGTTGATGATCCCGAAAATCGAATAGATTATACCCAAACATGAATGAGTACTTGAACGTCCATGTCTAATTTGTACTACCATTATCTACATGTTTATTAGTGCACAACAATATTTAATTTATATTAGTAAGGTTTACATGCTAAATATATGTCTCTTGGGTGGGTGTTGATCATGTCAATGGGATTGAGTGGTGGTTGAGAATGGAAGACGACACAAACCAAAAATAACAGAGAGGTATCCAACAATGTCGATCAGCATGCTGCTATGGGTACCCTTATGTATTTATTCGGCCCTTGTTTTCTTAAAATTTGTCGTAGTCTAATGGTATAGTCTCATGAGTGTTGTTACAATTTTGTAGTTTGAGGCTTCTCTACTACATTTTCGGTCTTTTAAAAAAAATTATATTGGGTCTTCCAATTCTCAAGGTCGGACGTGACTATGAGACATGCCATATCTGAAGTGAAGACGTATTCCATCTGTCCGAGTGGAGACAGATTGCTCGGATCTCCTAAGTATGATTGATGACCCGTTATAGTGGTCAGAGTTTCAAGCGGAATTAGACACTTTCTTTAGTATTCGATGATCCCTTGTTCGTTTTGATGTAATTTAAATTCCTTATACATTGAATATATGTACGAACAGTCTAATCAAGACAGCTAGAACACATGGAACTGTCTTCTCTCAAGTAGATCACAAAGTTTCGGTTGAGAAAAAATACAATGTTTTAACCGAATAATTTTGACTGAAATAATGAAGGTTTAGATGACAAAAACAAAAAATTAAGAGTAAGGGACTTTATGAAATTTATATTAGCAGTAAAAGAATTTTCTAATTTAAGAAGTTGTCGAGAATCAGAAATCGTTAATTATTAATCGGAAAATTTGGGCAATATTCGTTTTTTAGAAATGAAACTTATTTGGTCCCATGAACCCACTTGTGAAGTGTTAGTGAAAAGTTTCTTGTCTTTTCTTCTTTATTATTTCTGTTAGAACGTTTAAAATAAAATAAAATTCAAACAACCTATAATAAACATGTTATATCTTCTATAATTTGTTGTGTCATGTAGATGAATAAATTACTATATAGAATTAGTTTTCTCTATTTGTAAGTGATATAACTACTAGGAAAGAAGAACATAATTACTTTTTATTTTGCCTGTTAGTTTTTACCCTCTTTTTTTGGTTATTATAGGTCACAAGGGGATCCATTTTTCCTTACAAATTCTATACAAAAGGAGTTAGTATGGATCGAATCCGGAAGATATAAAACAATACTCTATACATTACCGATAAAGTTAAAGACATCCGACTATTAATTTTTACCTTTTATCAGTTGTATTTGAATATTTATAACATTATTACAATAATAATGCATCATTGAGATCTCAGCGTCATATGTATCTAGTTATCTGTAAATTGACATCCTACTTGTAACATAAGGATTCGACCTAAATCACGTGCTTAATATTTTCAGAAATCTATAAAATATTATTCACACTGGTTTTGTGATTCGGTCCGCAATCATGTTCTCGTAGTGTTTTCAAAGATTCATTGTGTTTAATAATCCAAAAATATTTTAATTATCAAATCATCTAAAATAAAGTTGTTGATTCGCATGTTGGAGGATCAACGGTAATTGGGATTTGACAACACGTAAAGAACCCTTTTACGAGATAAAAGAGATAAATTACAGGAATCAATAATTTCAAAACTGATGTTTGGGTGTATTACAAAGTTTCACCAAAAGGATTGGTATGTTTGGCATCGTTGGAAAAATAAATGCCATGGGAGTTTTTCTTCAAGACCTTGAGGTCAAGGTCTCTCCAACGAGGAAGATTTGTTACAGGAATAATGAGTAAAGAATACTTATGGTTTAGATTTCTAGCATCAGCAGATCCATCCAAGAGGTTGAGTTGTACGGTGACTATTGGGCCTTGATGTTTGTTGTTATTAGCTGAGGCCCATGAAGAAGAGAAACTCAAGACTGAAGCCCGGAAGGTGTTAACAACATCTTGGCTAGCGTTTTGAAGGATCACACTTTTGAATTTTGTCAACACAAGAAAATAAAAGTAACGACTATAAAAGAGAAATAATCAGTACAACAAGAAAATTGTAAATTCACGTTTTTTTCGATAATAGTGGAATCAATTTTTTCTTCGAAAAATGTGGAATCACGTTTTTTCTAGTGTAAAATTGTGTTAACTTTAAATTATTTTAATAATATATAAATTTACAGAATTTTAAAGTATATTTATACAAAATTATAAAACATGAATCTATTCATTTAGTAACTGAAATTAGGGTATCCGTGGACTACCCTTAAATTTCAGGGTTTTTTTAGGATAACCCTATTAACATTATGATAGTTTAGGGTAATATGAACTAGGGTAATTTTAGGGTATGGTTTTGTTAGGGTAGAGTAAGGGTATGGTAGGGTAACCCAAGACAATATCCCTAAGTACAAAGTCATCACTCGTGGATATATTAGGCTTGAATTTTATTCAACACGTTAAAATGGGTAGAGTTAAATGATGTGGAGGAGAGATGTATTGAAAAAATTCTTTCTATTTTTTTTTAAATGATAGATATGATAGATAAGACAACTATAAATGACATGATTTTATTAGTTATTGTGATTTTTGATATTTTTTTTTCACTCGAATAATTTGATATATAATATCTCATAATAAAATATTATTTCTATTTATAAAAGTTATATCAAAATTCATCAATTTTTTTACTTTATAAATAGAAATTTGTTTCATTTGATTTGGACACAGAAAAAATCAATAATGGATCTCAACAATAACCCTTTTAACATCCAAAATTCTACTAATCAGTATTGTTTGAGTTATTATGTTTACTGTATTGATAACATTATGTGTTTTTATTATGTTGTGTGTTTATTATTATTGTATGACAGTTAAGTATTTTGTAATTAGAATAATGAAAAAATAGTTCTCATATTTATTACTGCAAAAAGTTAAAAATAAAATACGAAAAAATTATTTCAAAAATATTAGTGTGTGATTATTTTGACTTAATTCCAATCGATAATTGTTGATATGTAATTACAAATTTACAAAGATAAAATAAAATATAAAATAAAAATGGTGGTTGATTAATACGCCCTTCCATGGCGTCGCTTGAAATATAAAGGGATTTCACCATCGTCCCTCTTTACCGTCTTCTCAAATCCTTCAATCAGTGTAGCTCTCCCGATCCTCAAGGTGCTTCTTCCCAGAACAGATGGACGAATGGAGGCAGTGTTGAACACTGTCGTGTGGTGGATTGCAAATTGGGCTTCATGCTCTGGCGATGGGACGGTTTGGTTGGGGATGCGCGGCTGAAGTGTGGTGATGGTCAGTCGCCGGTGATATGTGTGGTGACGTATCCTTGCTTCAATCGCGTCTTCCAGAAGTTTCAGGAGAGAGATAGCTGGCAGCAGATCCTTTTGAAATTGACTCCAAATTTTGTGTTTAAAACCTCATTTAGATATAAAACATGGGCATAGGCTTAAATGTAATATTTAGTTATTAATCGTTTGGGTTTAGATCTAAGTCTTGTAATAGATATAAGTAATAAGTCAACTATTATACCATTTTATTAGGGTTGAAGTATTTCATGGGACTCCAATTTCAAGGGAGTAACCTTTGAGCAACGATTTGAACCGTCTCATCTTAAAATTTGGTTCAATTGAACCAGATTTGGTCCGATCTAATAAGAAATTCAGATTGTTCATACCCGTTTTCACGGGATGTCTCTGCTTCTCGTTTAAGAAATGTATTATCTACTCTGAATCTCTGAATTTACATACTTATGGAGTTTTTCATGTGCTCTCATGAGATTTGTATCCTTATAATTTGTTTTTCTCTTAATATAATTTTAATGATTGGCATAAAAACAAAAAATCATTAAAGCATCATCATGAGTAGTGGATATATTAAGCTGGAAATAGTAATCTCATTGACCAAAAATTATGGCTTAATAAACTCCTTTTTGTTAATTGTACAGTGGCTTAAACAGAACTGTTTTGCTCATACCAATGTGATCGAACAAATAATAAGCTTCTTTGCTCAAGTAAATGTATAAACATATTTCCTTGGTTTATCACACATGCAGTATCTTATCATAACAATTACCATTTTGACTTTATTTTTTTTATTAACTTTACAAATAATTAAAACATGGAATCTTACACTTAAAATTCAAGACATTAACTCATTCTAATAAGGTCCGAAAATCACCAAGTTAAATTAAAAGTTAAATTAAAAGAGTAGAACATGCATTCATCCGGATCGTGGTTATAGATCGAACAAATCTCCAGAGAAAATTAAGAAATTTCCACACTATTATGGTTTTATATATATAGTAATATTTGTTGACAAAAAGAAAATATATAGTAATACGTATATAAACTTACATTGATTTTCTTTAATCTCGTATGTCTTTTCATTCATATAAATAGTTAATCCAACCAACAATGACTCCGTATGCATCCTTATCCACTTGGCCCTTATTTATTCTATTATCTATACATAAACGTTCACAGAATTTCGCAAGCAGCAAACTAAAAAGTAAATAAACTAATCCCATTTGTTGTATACCCTTTCAAAATCAACCCTGTTCTTTATTTCAACTGATAATATGATAATGTTATCGAGTTCATTAATGGTAATTATATTTCAACTCTTAATCTAAATATATTCAAAGAGAATGTCAACTATCAATGATCTATATATAAAAATGGGTATATGCTATTAGATTTACAACTTTTAAGGACCATTTTCTTGTTTATTTTGTAGATCAAAAAGAAATGGGTTTCAACGATCCTTCTTTAAACTCAATCATCCTTCGGTTCGCCTTGGTAACGTCTCTCTTGACAATCTCGGTTATTTTCATCCTTCTACTTTTTTGTTTACTCAAACGCCGTATGTTTGTTGATATATCACCGGAAACCGAGGACGGCCACAACAACCAAAGAGAGCCACCGTGTCAAGGGCTTAGCGCTTCCGTGATTGCAGCCTTTCCGACCTTTTCTTACAAACCCAATAATAACGATCTCGAGGGCAACAATCAGGAGATAGAGTGTCCAGTTTGCTTGGGATTAATCCCCAAGAATGTCGTGATTAAGATTTTGCCAAATTGTATGCATATGTTCGATGAGGCATGTATCGTTAAGTGGCTTGAATCGCACGCAACTTGTCCTGTGTGTCGTAGAATGGTTGAGCCGATGACTCTCGAACCGGTTAGGGTTTTAGAAGATGTAGTCTAGCTGATGCTAATTATATATATGTCAATTTATATGATTATTCTCTAGGCTAATTGTGATATTTGTGATTGATCTGAAATGTATAAATGATATAACTTGTGCAGCTTTGGGTTACTTGGATTAGTCGAGAATTTTTTGGTTCATTGCTCCGTTCCGTCGACCTGAGATAGAAGACAATAGCACATTAGTTCTCTTCCCGAACTTATCGTCACTTTTGTGTTCAAATCATTTTTTCATTAGACAGTGTGTTTTGAATTTTGTTATGCTTTAATTTATTTACTACCAACTATATAGACTCTACGTCGGACAAAATATGACCACTAACAAAAATTTTAAATTTTTAATATTTCTAGGCAATAACCGTAATACTGTTCAATTTTTTGTCGGTTATATTTTAATCAAATTTTCGTAAAATAAAATTTTGATTACTTTACCTCAAAACACTTAATAAGCAACAACCAACCATCAAAAATTGACAAATACAATAAATTATAAATAGTATGTATATGATTTAGTTCAAGTAAAATCAAATCGGTTAATTCGGTTATTGGATAATTGAAAAATATAGATATAAAAACTGATTAAAATTGAAAAGTAGGTAATCCTACGGTTCTATGAACCAAACCAAATTGAACCAGTACTCGAACCTAAATTTAAATTTACTAATCATTTTGACATTAACCAGAAATTCCAAACATAATCGAACCAAATACAATTTTCGAGTCGATTCCAGTTTGGCCCTATTAACATTGACATGAACTTAAGTTTCATTCGATGCTTGATTCAAAATTCATCNTTCAAAATTTATTGAACCAACAACCAATTTATTTTTAATTTAATATATAATAAGAAAAAAATGTGCTCTCATATTTTTACATATTACCCTAATTTCTAAATCATTAGTATAATCAATAATTTCATGCCACATGTTTTAAGATTAATCAATAACCTAAAAAATAGATTAATACTAAGAGGATTAAACGTTAATTTGAAAATTAATTTGTTTCATTGCTTTAAAATTCTGTTCACTCAAATACTTTTTGCCTTTTCATCTTTCGAGACTTTGCTATATTAATTTTTATATTCGCTGCATGAGTCACCTTGAATCAATTTGTCTTTTTTTGTCTTTTGGATCATCATTCTAGATTTTCTTCTTTATCAATCTCATATTCTACATTGTGGTTGTATTTAATCAATGTTTAAAAATGTTACAAGTTAAATGAAAATAGTGAGAATGAGAAAACTTTGATAGGAGAAAAAGTTTTGAGGAAAGCCGTTAAGCCAACAAAAAGATTGTGTGCTCTATCACTATTCTTTTTCTATCTCCAAAGAAAAGTCAGCTCTCTTATTTAGATTTCACTATTGTTCCGATCTCTAGCGGACGATATTTCAAGTTCATAATTTTGGAAAGTGTAAATTTTGCACGTGCTTACCATTTATGTTGATCACATAAAACTTAGGTGTTGATCAAACAATGAATATTGAAGATTGTTTGCTTTTACAAGAGTGAATCTCCTGCTAAAATAAATGTGATCTAATTAATGAATGAACTGCGTAGAAAATGGATATGGTAATCATGAAGACAAGCGTTGCATCTTTTTGAAGTCGATCGATCAAAAAGGAGACAACTATTAAGGATTAATATTTCATATCGGTAGTTGGAAGAAATCATAAGTAGTATATAATGGATATGAGTCAATTCACTCATTGTCAATTGGTTTTTAGTTGGAAGCTCATAGAACTTAACATGGTATCAGAACTCGATCCATCATTGCGAACCAAAAATTGGTCTATCGATCCTTACCCGAAATTCCGAGATCTATGGTCAGAAGAGTCATCATCTCGAGAGAACCTATTAAAGATTAATATTCCACATCGGTAATTGGAAGAAATCATAAGCAATATATAAGAGATATAGGTCAATCTATTCATTACCAATTAATTTTGAGTTGAAAATCCATAGAACTTAACAATAACCACCTCACAATTCTAAGTGTTATAACAAAAGTTTTAACAAAAGTTTCAGTGAGAAATTTCCTTATAAAAACTTAATAATAGAAGAACATTCAAGTTACAACCATGAAATAGATGAATATGTTTTTATAAAATCCACATAGTGTTTCCATCTTAGTTTTGAGCTCATGAACACTTAATCTCACTAAAGATAACAAATGGNTTCCGACTTTTCTATACTATTCTAGTCATTTTCTCTTGTTTTAAATCTGGTTCTCGAGAAGGAATTGGAAGGCAAAAAACTTGATATTCACGCCAAGAAAGGTACGAAGAAAGTTAAATGATGGAAACTCTCGGGAAATGCATTAGGAGTTATATGGTACGAGGTGATAAATTTCAATTTTTTAGCAAGTAATTAGAAATAACTTGAAGAATATTTAAGTTAATAAAATATGATATTTTGTATTCTGTGAATATCTTATTGAAAATAAAATATCATAGCTCATTAAAATATTTTTTATATTAAAGTTTTAATTAACATATATAAAAAAGACTAGTATATTAACGTGTTTTCTTCTAGTATAAAAAATAGTATAGTTTCTTCTTCAACTATCGTTCACATCTCGTTAGCTTCGGAAAACAAAGAACAACATGTGAGTTGTGCTCTTTTTCTTAGATAAGTTTTCACCGAAATATTTTTGTCTATAGTTTTTACAATTGCAACTTACACATTTTCTTTCCCTCCTTTTCTTGCTTCTCATCCTCTACTCTGAAACATTATCTTCTCTACTGTCATTAGATCTAAGGAAGTTTACTTAAACAACATACATTTTAGTACAAATAACTAGAACAATACAATTTTTTTTTTATTACTGTGATTTTTTAAATGCCAAGTGTGTCCTTATATTACGTTGTGGCAAAAAAACGTATTTACATGAATGTCATTCACCACGTAGGAATTTGATGACGTGTATTAATTAACTCAGCCGTGAAGCGCTATTTACTACGCTACGGCTGAGTTATGGCTATGTTACAACTGCTCCACCAAGCTCGACGCTCCTCTACGCATGAACAAATGCGACCAAGCTTCTTTTGCCTCGCCTCCAGTCACCTCAAAGCCTCGCCTCCGGTCGCCTCACAGCCTCGCCTCTGGTTGCCTCCAGTCATCTCGTTCATCGGCGTCAGACGAGAGAGAGAGGAGGAGGAAGTTGAAGAGAGATCTGAAGTAGAAGACCAAAATGGATCTTAATTCTGAGCCATTGATCGATTTTTTTCAGTGATCAAGATGATGATTCTAGTCTTTATGTATTAGTGATAAGTAGGACAGTTTGGTCCTCTTTGGGTTGGTATTGTTGCTCGGGTGGAAAGTAGCTTTGAGGTATTGGCATGGGAATGGGATGCTGGTGGTGAAATCCCGTNTGTGGTGGTTCCCATAGGTTGCTAAGCGATCCATCTTTGCATGAAGCGAAGCGAGCTCATTCATGATGACTCGCTAATGTACCTAAAGAGTCAAAATAGAGAGAGTAGAGAAATTAGTAAAAGGAATAGAAATACTTAGTCCCAAACAAATTCA
>OVAO01000458.1:0-21136 GCA_900406285.1 Biscutella auriculata | reverse complement strand
AAGATTGATTCATCATTGTCTTTTACTTCTTAAGCGATGTGAAACTTTTAAATAAATATTATATTTTATATTTTATATTTTATATTCGCTTAAGAATATATTTTAATCTAATAAAATCTATTAAAATTTAAGTTTAAATTATTCTAAGCATAATAAGTTTTTTTAATGAAGTTAAAGATTCAAATACTTTAATTTTTTTAATATAAATATTTAAATTATTCTAACATAATTGTTTGGCTCAACAACGAATTAGATAAAAAAAAAAGAATTGTCTAATTTGGATCCTGAAAGAATCAAACCTCCGACTTACAATACAACAATCAAAACATATTTGCTTATTTATAGGATTGAATCATCTTTGCCCTTTACTTTTTAAGCGATGTGAGACTTTTAAATATTTTTTGACATTATATTTTATATCCGTTTCAAAAAAACTATTTTAATCCAATAAAATCTATTAAAAATTAAGTTTAAATCATTCTAAGCCTAATAAATTTTTAAAACGAAACTACTATTTAAAATATTTTCTTTTCCTTTTAATTCTAAATATTTAAATTATTTTAACCTAATCGTTTGATTACATATATTTACAGTTTTACCTTTAATGAAAATTACATATATTTTCGGTTTTATCCTTACTAAATATTTTTATTTTGTTCTTTAAACTGTTTTTTCCAATGACATATCATGTAATATTTTAATGATTTAAAGGTTATATTTTTAAAAGTGATTATAAAATAGTACTATGGAGATTTTATCAACCTTAACCAATAGTTTTACATTTAGTTGAAAAAAAAAAAATCATATTTACAACTTAGAACCTAAATTTATATTTTTAAAAATAATCACTCAGTATTGGTTATTGGGTAGTCCATGCGCTATTTGAAACCCAAAGAAAATGGTTTATTAATAAATTCTAGTTTAAGCCCGACCGAACAATCTTGACCTGGATCTGAATCCGGATCCCAACCTGGACCTGATTTGATCTTCGGCTCTCTATTGCGATCGGACATTCGAACTTGAGCATTTTTTTCTCTTTTTCTTTGAAGTAGCACCAAAAAAACCGAAGCACTCACACGATAATGGAAGGCGATCAAGAGACTGCAGATTTCACTTTGGTCGCAAGGAAGCCTTGCTTCGATCTCCCAACAGCTTGCCCTAATTGCCTTCCCGCTTACATTTACATGAAACTAGCCCAGCTTCCTTTTGAACTAGCATTCAATTCGACCTTCCCTGATTCAGGTTTTTTCTCTCTTTTTCTGGGTTTTATTCTCTCTCTGCGTAGTTTGTTATTAAATCGTTGTGTTTCTTGGTGCTTGGTTATTAGAATAAGGTTTTGGTTTTGAATCGAACGTTGATAATGCTATTAGCTTGATTTGAGATTCGAATCCTAAACGGGTTAAATCCAGTTCTGGACTCGAACTCGTACACGAAGCACCTGCGTATTGGTTATTTGAATATCGTTAAGGTTATAGTAATTGCTGTTTGAACTTTTTGAAGGATTCAATTTTTGAGGAACTATATTGGCGAACTTTTGTGAATGTAAAGTGTTAATAGTTTCTTCTTATAGCTTTCGTTTATATGCTGGTTAATGCTCTAGTTAGGTCATAGCTTAATGTGAAGAGACTTTGGTGTTTCAATGCTTACATGATGAATTTACATACTTATTCAGGAGGAATTAGTTGTTTGATTCAGCTATTGAACTTGTATTTCAACAATATTTACAGACATCCTGTTTATTGTTTGATAATATCTCCATAAAATTTTGTGTGCGCTATTGTAGCTAGTGTTTTTGAGTATCCTTTGTTCACTGATTTACAATTTTGTGTGTTAGATGTTGTAAGCATGCGTATTGACCATGATATCGTTTATTTCTTCTGTTTACAGATGAACTGCCGTACTTTGAAACTGGTACATATGTTGCATATAACAATGAAGATGGAGGAGTAATTGAGAAACTGAAGAAAGATGGGATTGTCAATCTGGACTCTCAGCTCCAGTCTCTTCCGGATTATTTATCGTTGAAGGCTCTTATTGTTTCTTGGCTGGGTGAAGCACTTACCTATGAAATATGGGTTGGTACGGAGGGAATATCTACATCCAAAATCTACTATTCAGATCTTCCTTGGGTGATCGGGAAGGTTCTGTTTTATAAGCAGACATACATAGCCAAGAAACGTTTAGGAATCAACAAAGAAAACGCAGAGCAAAGAGAAAAACAGGTGCCTTTGCTTAACTTTATTGGTTTGCATGAATATAAGTTTCGTTGTTAATTAAGAATACATGTGGCTTATATTTTAAACATTTGATCTACCTACTAAAGTTCAAGGTCTTAAATGAACAGATATACACGAGGGCAAGTGAGGCTTATGATGCTTTGTCGACTAGGTTAGGCGAGCAGAAGTTCCTCTTTGAAGAGAGGTAATGCAATGACATTGATGAAAATGGAATCCTTCTCTTGAGCCTTTTTGTAAAAGATTGACAATGTTCCTCTTATTCTCTTCCCACAGGCCATCGAGTTTGGATGCTTTCTTTCTCTCGCACATACTTTTTACAATCCAAGCATTACCAGTGAGCAGCTTTAAGATTTCCATCATTATACTTTCCACTTCACCTGGTTGACAATCTTGCCTTGAAACCATTTTTGATGAAGTAGCTTTCGTTGTGGTGCATGATCAGGAAACGTCAGTGCTTCGATGCAAAGTTTTGGAACATAGCAATCTAGTCAGATATGCTGAGAAACTTAAGTCGGAGTTCCTTGATGCCTCTTCTTCATCTCCTTCACCCCCACTTCACTCATTCCCTTCCTCATTCAAGGGTTAGTAGACACATCTAAATCTTACAACTTTATATTACGTGAAAAAAATTGATTATGTCCAATCGTCTGGAGCAAATGAATTCATCTGTCGTTCAGGGTCGAAGCCAAAGAGCAAATCAAAGGTAGAGAAGACCGAAGAGGAGAAAAAGTTGAAGAAACGAGCTAGATTTTTTCTAGCTGCTCAGTTTCTAGCCGTGGTTGTTTACGTATCTGTGATGGGAGGAGGTAGTTCCGATGAACTGGAGTATGAAGATGAAGATTACTGAACTAAAAGTTCTGTTATGAAATGGACTGGTAACTATCATCTTTGTGCCTTTTTTTCCTTTCTTGAATCTCTTCTTTGTTAGAGAGAAAAGGATTCAGATGTGAGATTAGTCACTTTATAATGATTTTTCGTCTTGTTTTGGCTTAAAGGCGATGTATTTAGCAGGTGGCCAAATCAAGGGAATAATCAGTTAACCGGATAAAATATCAAAATCCGGTGTACCAGAACCCAAAATCAACTGAACTAATTCTATTCGTCTTTTACTACCAATACAAGGCTCATCCATCCATCTAAAAGCCATCTTCTGATAGCAAAAGATGATGCCAAAAAAGCCTACCTAACCTCTAAACTCTCTAAAACCAAATAAATTAGGAATTGGAATTTACATCAGGACGCTGCTCCGGTGGAGTGTCCTCTGGTTGACTAACGAGCTTTGTATGTTCATCAGCCGAGTTAATGGCGAACTCAGCAAGTGAGCTCACTGCAACAGACATTCCATGGCATAGAACCTTCACAGCAACCTCTGCAAGTTTCTCAGCAGTCATCACAACCTCTTCTTCTATCTGACCAGCCACCACAAGGTCCATGCTTGCCCCTGAATATCTCCTTGACCCGCTTCCACTCCAATTCGGATCTTCCCTAACCTGTCTTGCATAGACTGATCCCATACTCGAGGCAAAGAACTCGAGTTTGTCCAAAACCGGTTTCTCGTTCAAGCTGTTGAGCAGCTTAGACCATTGGATGCAGACTCGGTATATCGGGTGAGGACACGAGGATAACCTAACTTTCTCAGGGTCAGGATCACATCTTAAACATCTTAAAAGCCAACCGGATAATGCTTTCATGTAGGATCTCTGAGATGTGAACCAGAACTCGAAACATGCTTTCCAGTTTCGAAGCTGACCTTCAAGATTCAAAGCAGATTGAGCTAACCTTTGAGGGTTCATAATTTCTGGCATTATCGAAGGTTGTCTCTTCTTGTGACGCTTTGAAACAGGTGTTCCTGCAAGTAACAGTTTGGCTTCATCTAGTGTTCGTCTCTGTATCTGGTGACTTTCTGCCATTACTTTCCACATCCTTGTTAACCTGAATTTTGTCAATCTGAAGTTAAAAGGAGAACAAACCTTAAGAGGAAGATAAAGAAGAAGTTGATGTGTTACCCACCCTTCAACGAGCTCTAGAAGCTGAGGTAACAGTTCTTGGTCACGAAGAGTCTCGATCCTCTTCGAGATGGACTCAATCGAGTGTATAGAGACCTTGATCTGTGTGTCTAGATCTCTGATCGTAGCTCGTGTTTTATCAACCGCAAATGGATCATCTCCTTTCACATCCTGATTCCTCAGCTGCATACATTTCTTCTCATATACTCTTCTAACACGTTCTCCAGACTGTTACAAGACCAGAAACAACGTTCATATCTAACCAAGAGAGATATAGAAACTCACTATACTCGAAAGATCTCTTATTACTTACCCTAACTTCATCGTAGAGTTTCTTCTCCCAAGCGAAAAGTTTGTCCAATGTTGTTTGGTGGCTACCTGAAATCATGCAAGATTCATCTGAAACATCGCTTCTGCTTTCAGACCCGCTCTCCTTTGAACCACCAGAGGAAGTTATCAAGAATCTTGAAGAGGAAGATCTTGACGAACCCGAGCGGAACAAAGATACTGGATTCAACTTTTTCATGGCTACAACACACACAAAAGATTTAGAGTTTTCATTCAGAAGTCAGTCACAGAGAAAGATATAACAACTTTTTCATAAACTTACCACTATGTTCACTGGAGGATGATGAGTATTGAGCTCTACTAGCTTCCAATAACCCCGAGACTTCCTTAGCAGCGTCACAAATGGTTGTGAACTGATCTTCAAGATCTTTGATTACCTCTGCCATGCTTGTGGGTCTCCGGTTCACATACACCGTGAAACCAGGCGCCTCTCTTTTTGCTACATCAACAACATTCTTCATCTCTTGAACCTTCCCACCTCCAACAACATTCCCTGTAGTTTCTCCTCTAGACACCTCAACGTTTCTCTGTTCTTGTGTTCCAACACATTTCTCATCTCCTTCATTCTCAGTATCACACCCGCAGTCAGTAAACTCCCCATCATTTTCATCTTCATCATCCTCATCATCATCATCATCATCATCATCATTCTCATGAACATCTTCAACTTTAACTTCCTCCTTATCTATTTTACCTCTACTTTCTTCAGTTGTTTTCAGATTATGATTCTGAAACCTCACAGGTTCAGGTTCATTAGTTTCATCAACTTCTTCCAAATCTGGAATCCCTTCTTCCTCTCGTACACGTCTCAATCCTCTAATATCATCTTCCATAACACTCCTGTTATCAACACTTGCTCGATCATAACTATATCCATAATAATCCAAAGAAGAGAACGGATTCCAGAAGAAATCCCACTGCGAATTCTGCGGGGAAGGAGGAGGAATGTTATGACTGCTTAATCTTTGTTCAGGAGAGCTCAATGGATTCCAAAACGAAGAAGAAGTAGACGCAGAAGTGTTCATATTCATATTCATTCCAAAGAAACCATCAGCTTCTCCATATTGATGACTCGGAGGTGAAAACGTCTCAACTCTAAACGTTTCAGGAGATCTCTCTTCTACACGAACTGGTCTGGTTCTATTAGACATCAAGTAGTTAGCTTTAACATTCGATCTTGGCTTGGACTGAATCATTTTCGTTGCAGGATGAGGAGGCCTTGAAGAAGGTGAGATTGTGATGAACTCACCGCCACTTCTGCTCCTACTTCTGCTGCGGATTGGTCTTGTCTTAACAGGAGTTACGAATGAGTCTTGACTCGGAACAAACTCGTGAGGTTTGTAGTTGTCTCCTTCGATATAGTCATGAAGACCATCAGAGACTTTCCTAAGAGAGTGAATATAAGCAATGTGACTAGAAGCAAACTTAGTTCTATGTTCTATAGCTTGTTTGATGAAACGTTTCCTGTCTTTACAGATCTGAACAGCTTCTTCGTCGTCTAACTTGGAATGAGAACATCCCATTTTTAAGCTTCAAATCCAAAGCTCAAGAAATCATAAAATAGTGTTTGTTTCTTAACTCTTATCAACTGAAGACAAAAGACATCAGTAATCGATGTCTGAAGAAAGATTCTTTGCTTAATTTACAAGACAAATCTCTTCACAGTCTTACAAAACCTTAAACCCTCTTCAAGAATGAGCAGAAAATCTAAAAACCCTTTCTAGAAAAAGCGAAACTTACTCAGAATGAAGAGGAAAAATCTAGGATTTGTTCTTGAGAAATTTCCCAGAAAAAAATAAAAAGAAAAGCAATGAACAAACCCAGAAAAGAAGGTTTAGTAGAGAGAGAGACAACAAAAAAACAATAGTAAAACCTAATAAGTTAAGTGTTATGGTCAAAAGAAGCTAGAGGAGCGTGAGGTTTACTGTAGAGAGAGACGTTGGAGAAAGCAACGGTCAAAATTTCTGTCGGATTTCGAAGGAGAGAGAGAAATGAAAGAGAGAAGTCAAGAAGGAGAAGACGAAGAAGAAGACAGAAGCTCACAAACATAAATAAATAAATGAAAAATAAAAATAATAAAATAGAAGAAAGTAATTAAAGATGCTGAAAAGTAAATGGAAACTAGAGGTGTGCGAAGCTAAAATTAATTAAAGCTACGAATAACATTTGGCTAGGAAGAAACTGTACACGGAATACGACTTTCATTTTTGTTCTTGACCTCGCTTTTCGCGTTTATTTCCATATTGCCACTCTCTATACTTTGTTTATTTTCTTTGTGTTTCTCTTGTATTACTATATTTCTTTTTAAAATTCCTGACCAAAACTATAATGATGATGTATTTAACCAAATCAAAATTTATCAAATTCAACTCGAATCATATTTTTAAAAATTCTAAACAAATATAAAAATTTAATTAATGTTTATTTCTAAATTATTATTTTATGTGAAATTGAATCAAACCAAATTAAAAGCAAATATATATAGAATTTACTTTTGAAGAACATATTTTACAAAATTAAAAATCGAATAATTCAAACTAAATCGATAAAAATATTATTTCGAATGAACCTATTTTCTTAAATAAAAACTCAGATAATTAGTTGAATCAAACTTAATAATCAATCATCCATCCCTAAATCTTTCACATTCCGGTATTTTTATATATTTTTCATTGAAAACTAGAAAAAATTATCTTCATAATCAAAGAATTACAAACTGAAGTCTAAACTAACTTTTTAGATATAGATAAAATTTAATCTATTCTAATATTTTAAAATATTTCTAATAGACAAATTCTTTATTTTTGATCAATTTTATATAATATATATATATATATATATCTATTTTATTTTTGGTAATTTGACCCAATCTGAATTAGTTGAAGACCCAAATCCAATTGCCGAAGCCACATACACCAAAGGCATACCTGCAGTTCGAGCTGCAGGGTAGGGTTCCGGGGGTTGAGTTATTGTTATTTACACCCGTAAGTTTTTATTTCTTGTCCCTTGCAATATTTTGTTCTTACTGTCTATCTGCAAATTTTCAGTTTTATTAGCCATATTTATAATTTCCCGTTTATATGTAGGAGGGAAAGCTCATCTTGCTATATTTTTACTTGATATTGATAATGTATCCCGATCTCCGGTCTTGAAGGTTTTCGATGACATTATTTTTTCCAAACCCAAATGTTTATGGCAATTACCCAACTAACTGGTTGTATATATTGATAACAGATTAGATAATAGTTACTAACTCCTACACCGATTGTGTAGGACACATATTGTTTCGTGAATGTTAATCGAGAAGTCGCACCCGGTTGGGCAGTTAGGTTCAAAGGTGCCTATCTAGTTGCTTCAAAGATGCAGAAGAAACTCACAAGCTGATTTTTCGGTTGCGTAGTGATTCACCTAAAACGGGAATGAATATGAGAGGAACATCTTTATCGCCAGATTTTGTGTGGCTTACTCTTTTTTTTCTTTTTGCATTTTGTTGTTTAATGTTCGTTCTTCAGAACTGTATATAGTATCCGAAATGTATGCTTATCCACTCCATGATTTTGATTTGGTCACCCATAAAGAAATAAACATGAATGTATTGTTCAACCATATATCGGGGGCTTTCATTTCAATATCTTCTTGGTTACCCATATTTCTCAAACTACATTAGTTAAGTCCGAGTTCGTCTTTCTGTTTATTGGTTAACCACAAGATTTTGTATCTTGGTTAACCACATGTTTTTCATTGCATATATATATATATATATNNNATATATATATATATATATTGTTCAACCATATATCTTGGTTAACCACATGTTTTTCATTTCAAGACCTACTTGGTTATCCATATTACGAAACTTCGTTACTTAAGTCCGAGTTCGTCTTTGTTTTTCATTCACTCCCATTTCCAACTTTTCGATATGGTTAAACAGGAATAGATATATATGATCCTAATGCCTTAATGGTAATGGTTACCCACATGTTCTTTCTTTCATATACAGCAAATGTTTGTCCGGTTTAGTTCCCTCATTTACCAATTCACAGTTAACAGCTATGGTTCAATTTGGCGAACAACAACGACATAGAACCCACACGTGAAGTCAACATATATTAAATCTTTATGGTTAACCATATGTATTTAAAGCTTCGTAAACCACACTTAAAGTCTGTTTTACCAAAATATCAAAATGGTTAACCTCCTTTAACAGTTCCCTCATTCACCGAGAATAGCTATGGTTATTTCAGAGCACAAAGTAACAAAGCCATATACATTAAGTCTTCGAGCACAAAACTAACAGAGCCATACTACATGTCTTTCATTAATCCATTACAAAAGGAACACACCATAGGATGTGTCATGGATTCAGGAATTCCAACTTTTTCCTCCCACAACGATTATACAAAAGGTGGGTAGTTATACCGTCATATTTTAACCGCTTACCTATGTTACCTTCAACATTAGCAACATCACTTAGTTGCCAAAACTATAGCATACATTATAACAAAACCAAACAGCACAGCTCCCATCACCATCTTCATGCTTTTTTCACACCCATTTCCACTTCTTCAATTTTTGCATCTACGACAGCCTTGTGTTCGTCAAGCTCAGTCCTCAGAAGATGATCTGCAAATGGAGCATATAAAGCCAACGCCTTCAAGTAATGGATTGTTGTCTCGTCCACCCACTGGAACAAATGGTTGTCATTTGCTAGCTACACATGCTCGAAACAGGACAAAGTCATCATTCTATTTCCAAAACTTCTATACCAGTAACGTCTATCACTCAATCACATTGTTTGATGCCGCATAGTTACACCTGAAGTAACGCCTGCAAGGATTAATACTTGTCTTCGAAGTTTGCGTGATGACTTGTTCTCCGCACCAACGCTCTTGCAGTCCTAAGACATCTGCTCATGTGTTTGGTTCAGATGCGGCCCGCGAGTTTGCAGAGGAGTAGCTCATTCTCTGTCAATAAAAATGATCGGATAAGAGTAGAAAAATGTTTCTATTACTATACTTATGGATCACAGTCAATAACGTTTACCTCTGAAGTACAGCCGAATGTTCTTGTAGAATAAGCTTTTAGATTACTTTAGGGTCAGATTACTTTAGGGTTATCTGTAGAAGCTATCACGAACATAGTATAATGATATATTTAGCTCTGCTGCTTTTAAAGAGAGCAACTAATACTTTGTTCTCAATATATGATATAACTTTTCCCATCATTGACACTCTACCCCATGTTCTCAGATGGGACTCAAGCTAGATGAACCCCTAAATTTAGGACACTAAAATCATCCAACGGTTGTAAATCGATTAGTTAATAATATAGTTTATTAATGCCATCAATAATTGTGCGACCATAACAAGATTGGGGGGAAATTTCCCACCAAAAAAAATCTAGGGGTCAACCGGGATATCATATTCTTTCTGGTTAACCCTAATAATAAACCAAATTAACCCGGCCCCATTATTCAACTCTTCAAAAACGTTCCCCTTCAAAACCACCCTTTTCTTCCTCATAGTATATGTTCGTCTCCCCTAGAACGAAACTTGTTACCCTTCTCTTCATCAGATATTTTAATATTTCCCTTCTCTCTCTGTAATCATCTTTCCCTCACACCAAGCCTCCAGTCCTCGCCGGAGATGAAACCTCCTTCCCGGACCCGGCATTCGGGGTTGCATGCCTCTAAAAAACCATCACCGGGTTTTTATTTGCTGTTCCTCTCGATTTATGTGTCCTCCGCGAAGTAAATTCCTTTTTATGTTTTTGGAACCACGGTTCTAACTTTTAATACCTTCGGAATTGACGCTCTTTTTGTCCTGTTTTCTGATTATACTGTACCTTTGATTTCCATACTATGTTATTTTGTTTTATTATAGTCATATGCTTCCCTCTCCACTTGTTGATATTTTATTGTCCGTCTGCTGCTTGATTGTGTTAGCTCTGTGGTTGACCTTTAGAATAGGTTGTTCTTACCTTTCATGCTTATTCCTAAAATGAACTCTACTTCATCCCGTAGTTTGTTTCACCAACAGGATCTCATGTTTACCTTTCATTTTCATCATATGTTATTTTGTTTAAATATAGTGATCTGATCCCCTCTCAACTCGTTGATATTTTACTGTTCGCCTGCTGATTGATTCTGTTAGCTCTGTGGTTGACCTTTAGAATAGGATGTTCTTACCTTTCATGCTTATCCCTAAAATGAACTCTACTTCATCCCGTATTTTGTTTTACCAACAGGATATGATGTTTCCAGAGACCTTCAACCTGATCAATGTCTTCCCCAAAGATTATACGCTACTGATCACTTCCATGAAGGACGGTTAAACGTTTATTCACGAACAGATTACTTGCATTTCATTTATAACAATCTAAAGGGCTCTCCGGAGTGGGATTTTATCAAAACTTCTACCTTTGGCCCGCTATTCGAACTCACCCTTAACAGATGCCCCATTTCGTGCAAGCTTATACACGGCTTACTGGCGAGGCAGTTGGTAACTACAAAAAAATATGAGCTGTGGACAGTGTACGACGGTCAACCTATCAAGTTCTCGCTCAAGGAGTTCGAGATGATTACTGGTCTGGAATGTGGACCTTATCCATCATCGCACCAGGTAGAAGTTGTTGAAGATCTAGATTCCGACGCCTGGGCCTCGTTTATTGGCCTTGATAAGAAAGCCTCCATCTCTGATATAGCAGCTTTACTAGAAAATTCGGAAAACATGACTAGTTGGAGGAAGATTGGTCTTGCCTTATTAATCATTATTGATGGCGTCCTAGTTGCCAACCACCAAGGGAATGGTCGTCCTACCCCCAGATATGTGAACATGCTTCCCAACCGTGATTCCTTTATGTCCTTCCCATGGAGTCGCGAATGCTTCTACAAGACAATATCTGGAATGTTACCTACGACTAAGCTTGCCAACAAAAAACATGATCCTCTTGCTCTGTTTCAAAAACATTTGGAACATGTGTCCTACTGTCTTAAGGGGTTCCCCCTTTCCCTTCAACTTCTGATTTTCAAACGAATCCCTCTGCTTGAATCCAGACTACCTCACTATGAAGACATCCACACAGTTTAGGAGGCTCCCTTTATCTCATGCAAAAAGTATGCAACTCTTACCTACAAAGATTTCCTACAGGTCGAATTCTCAGATCAGGTAACATTATTTCATTAACCGTTGGTTCAATTCATCCCTCTTCCCTTTCATATTCTCTGATATATTGGTATTTTTTCGTGACACTCTTTAAATAATTTACAGCTCCAAGTTTTGCCCTCCCCTGTGGTAGTGAATGCAACTAATCCGCACAAACTAGACTGGGATGACGAGTTATAAAACAAGTCTGTCTTGTACCTAGAAGATCTTGTAACTCAAGATCATGCTTTCCAAAAACACCAATGGCCTGGTGGCAACAAGTCCCTCAAGAAATGCTTACTTGATGTTCCAGCTCCGTCTCTGCCTTCAGTGAAAAGGAAAGGTAAAGAACATATTAAGGACCTTAACGCAGTGCCACCCAGGAAAACCATTAAGAAGAAGCTCTTCGCAAGGCAACACCGTAACGGAGCCGAGTACGTTATCAACCTAACAGAACAAGACAATCATCTGCAAGAATGGGTAGAAAATAAGCTTTCTGACCTAAATAGAAGCTGGGAGATCAAGCTGGAACAGTTCAATCTTAATTGGATAAGGTAATTCAAAAAACTCTCTACAAGATTCAAGATGATCGCGAATCCCCAATCCACACATTCGTTTGGTAGTTTCCGACATCATTCAAAGAATATGTCGTTCAAGAGCAGAATCAAGACACGCAAGTCCAGAGCCCTTAGGAGCACTGACGAAATCACGCCTCCGTCAAATGGATCACCCTCACGATCAAATCCATCGCAAGATATGTTGATTGGTTCATTTGTAAAGGTATCTATTACCAAACCTTTCTATCAAACTTCATCTTTCTATATATTTCGTTACATTCACTTTTCATATTGGCCCCCCATATTCATAGGAAACCCCTTGTGGTTTGAATGTCCCTCATGTTGGCCATACAAGTTATGTAGAAGGTGACACTGTAAATGACACCGATCAGACCGGGCAGGTAAAACGATAATGGTTAACCATTTAACAACCATAGAACCTTGCCTAATTTTCATATTTCTAAATTTCTCAAACTAGGAACGCAAAGGGCCTAACCCCCCGACTCGCAGAGCATCCTCCAAGGCTGAAGCCCAAACCACATCGACTGATGAGGTAAACCGTTTTGCATATAAGGATTTCTAGTTATCTTTTATTTACTGCATCTCACCCCACGGTCATCCATCCTTTATGCCCAATTCCCAATAACCACTCAGCAAACAAAGACATCCACCCAACGGTTAACGTTCTAGTTGCTAGATTGTTTGTCCCTTGTAGATTCCAACCAATGTTTCAATAATGGATGTGGGCAGAGACACCCCAAATGATGAGGTAAAACAATATGCCTTAATTTAAACATGTCTCACCCGGTCAACCATCAGTTACATATGCCTATTACTATGATGTACACATCCGCAATACCAACATGACTATATTTCTCTCTAATGCAGCTCCCTCATCAGTCTCAATTGGCGTTATACATGAAAGTAAGATCAATTTCTTCTAACATCCTCCCATTTTCGTATTCCAACCGTCCCTCGAAAGTCTGAACCCACTCATGCTTCTCACCAGGATACACTCCAACCTGGTGATTTCTCGAGTCCTAGTGGTAACTGCAACGGTGTTCCTGAACAGACTCCAATTTATCAGGTTAACCTTTATGCAGTCATTGACCTATCTATTGATGTCATTTACTGCACCCGACACGCGTGGTCAACCACACACTACATATAGATAACCATACAGTTGTGCAACTCATACATCCACCAAATCTGGTTATAATTTTAAATGTTTCCATCCATTGCAGCATGAAGATCATATGGACTTCATGCTTGTGGACAAAACCACATCAACTGACGAGGTACCAGGTTTTCCTAGAACTATACTATAATCAGGAACATTTAAATTATAACCACCCCTTCGACAACCATTCATTTATCTCATACTGCACCTAACCTCTCCGTTGTTCAACTAATCATTCAATTATACTTGAATTGAACTATATGGTTAACCATTTACATTTTAGCCACCCACCAGATCACCCATCCATATAATTAGATATTTTACTTTCCACTCCACCAACCAACCATCCCGAAATGTAGCTAATTGCTTTTTTCTATTGCAGCTTCCAGTTCAAGCACCAATCACTTCAATGCCCTCGGTAAGCTATTTTCCCCATTCATCTGCAGCTAACCCCTCCGCTATTCAACTAATCATTCACTGTCTCCGGTCATAATTTAAAATTCATTCACCCATTGCAGAATAACGATCCTGATGAAAGCATCGCTGTAGACAACACCACAACAATTCACGAGGTATTTCGTTTTGCTTGATATGAACTATATGGTTAACCATTTACACTTTAGCCACCCACCAGATCAGCAATCCACGGGAATGTAGCTAATTGCTTTTATCTATTGCAGCTTCCAGTTCAATCACCAATCACTTCAATGCCCGCGGTAACCTAATATTTTTCTATCACTAGCCTCAAACCTTATTAATTCCACCTCGCCTACTTAATACTTTCAACAATATTGTCTCTTCCCCAGGAAAAAAACCAAATTGCTGCCAATATTATTCAAACCTCCGGTTCAAAGGGTGTAGACACAACCACTTTAATTGGAAAGGTAAAACTCTATTCAGAACTCACCTTTAAAACTTACCCTCAACAGTTATTCAAACCACGTTGGCCTCTAATTCCCAATGTTTGTCCTCATAGCAGCTCCCAGATAAACTGGAAGTCATGGATGTCGACAAAACCTCTGCAATTGATGAGGTAAAACAATACGAGTTAACCATCTCACTTTATCATCCTCGAAACTGCCCCCGTTGCCAACCATAACTTATACACTTTCTCTTTTTTAAATGCTTTATAAAACCCGGAAACTGTATAGTGTAACGATATTCATTCATGTACCTCTACCAGTATGGCTATATGTTACATATACAACTCCCCCTGAATGGAACACCACACCTTTATCCTACAATTAATAACAATGATAATACCCTATTTTAATCCTTTTCGCAGCTTCTAGAGCAGGTCCAATTCATGGAGGTGGATAAAACCTCTGGAATTGATGAGGTATAACGTAATTTCTCTAATGAACTGTATCTATGATAATACACACTCAAACTTTACGATTACTTATAAATCGCCATAAAACAATCATTCAAACTTATGGCTGACCACTCTGTAAATACCATTTCATTACAACACAAAGCTTGCCGATCTGACTATGTCTGTCTCCATTGCAGCTTCCAATTCAACTCACCATGGGGTCTATGCCAGAAGTATTATATTTTTGTTACCTGAATTCAACCCATTTCATAATACACATTCCTCACTCCCAAAATACTGATAATCCTTCTCAACAGGAGACCATCCAATGTAACGACGACATCGTTCCCGATGTGAACCCCAATGCTGCACCCGAAACCCCTCCCAATCATAAGGTTATCCACTCATGCTACTATTTTCATTGTCTACGATCCAGTTTTAATCCACCAAGCCAACAATTAATTACTCACCATTTCCATAGGCTGACTCAGAAGTCGTTGGAGCTGATCTGCTTAACCTGTTTGCGGAGGAACACTCCACCCACCCTGCTCGTGATACCATACCCGCCTTAGTTGATCCACTCAATCATAATGACGGTCGCTCCCAAACACAAAATGTAAGCAGATCTATGCAATCTCAAAAACACCCCTACCCCAATATGATTAAGTCAATTTTAACCCTTTCAAATCACCACGTCACAGACTGTTGTTGTAGCCGATGTCGAGAACGTTCAGGTATCAAATGCTCAAACAACAGTCATGTCGGAGGTCAGTTATATTACCAGTGTTTTATCTATCTGTTTCTCTGCAACCCGTCACATGCTGCAGTCAATGTTTACAACCAGCCGCCTTTATTACGCAGGAATATGAGGAATCCGACGCATACTTACTCTTGTAGTTGTACCCTCTCCCAGCATACCTTCTCCGCCGCCAGTTAATGAGCTCGAGGATATGCTGGTTAATATCTTCATCTCCCGTGAAAAAAGGTGGCCGAACGACTTGTTCCCAAGGTTTGATGCTAGGGCCTACGACCTTCTCAACATTAGTCTTCAAAATGACCCAAAGAAGTAAGCTTCATTACCCCCTTGTGGATTGTATTACTCACACTTGGTGCTTCATATATAATTACAATGCGTTTTCAGGGTACATATAACCAAAAACAACTTCTCTTTTGACAACCAATTCTTGTTGGACCTTGCGCAACCCCAAAAATGGGTCAATACTCTTGTAAGTTGTTCGGTACGAATTTCCGTGCAGCAAAACTACTTCTAATTGACAAAATATAACATTATGCCCTCCTTCAAATCCTTGATCCAACACATGGAGGTCTTAATGTACATGCTTGGACAACAACATTCTGAAGTTCTATCTCATGAAAGGGCGCGTTTTGTCACTCCGTTTTTCATCAACTATATTATTCAGAAACACAGGTCATTCAAGGCTGCATATGACAAGAACCGGATGCGCTGGCCAAAAACCATAGAGAAGATAGTTAAATCAGAGGATGGGGAATGGCTAGAGGATGTTGACAGCATCTATGTTCTCATGATATGGGGTAACAAACATTGGGTTGGGTTAGTAATTAACTTGCAGGCGTGGTCTATTGAAGTCCTAGATTCTCATGTAGACCTGTATTCCAATGCAAGGGTTCAAACCCACATGAACCTTTTAGCGTGCAACTTTCCCTACATTCTCAAATACTGTTGTCGGATCAAGAATTCCGTTAACCTCCAGACTGTTCCTTTCAAAGTTATTCGCGTTACCCGGGTTTACCAGAATAGCCGTAGCGGCGACTGCGAACCAATATCTGTAAAGTTCATGGAATACCACACTTATGGTGGGGATACAACTGTTATGGCTAACTTCACAGAGACCGACATTGATCAGGTAAGGAAACAGCTTCTTCTTGACGTCTTTGCTTACTATATTGCTCCCCTCTATTTTGAGTCATCTGGCCAACACCCAATTTATGCATAGTTGGCACGTGTAATTTTTCCTATCACTGTTTTGGGGTATCCTTTTGTATTAACTACTTACTTTCCCCTTTTGCTAATTAATGTCATGCTGAATTGTCTACTTAATGTTTTGTTGTTTCCGCCCATCCTATTGTATTAACGACTTCTACACCTCTTTTCCTACTTGATCTTATTCTTAATTTCCTTCTTATTGTTTTGTATTAACTAGTTACTCCCCATCCAACGAAACAAAATCAACACTTGACCACCCTCCTGGTCAGCCATATTAAACCCATTATATTTTCCGACAATTTCAGTAACATGGTAAACCATTTCCAAAATAACAAAACAAGCGTAGTCAAACAAATTCGGACACATGGATACCCATATACCCAGTGGTCAACTACAACCGGTAATTAAAATGAAATGGTTAACCATACACATATGATACATATCCAATATGATACATATCTAACCACGACCACTCACCTGGTCAGCCACAATTTTCAACAACCTTTACTCCACTAATATCAACAACTTGGTTAACCATTCGATATATAACAATACAAGCATAGCCCAACAAATTCGGACTCATGGTTACCTAGGCCACCCCAGAGGATGTGGCACCTAGTCCTTGTTTTGCCCTACACCAAACCACACAATCCAGGTTAACCATTAATTAATTACTCCCCATACAACGCAACAATTGACCACACTCCTGGTCAGCCATATTTAACCCATTATATTTATTCCAACAATTTCAACAACATGGTTAACCATTTCCAAACTAACAAAACAAGTGTAGTCAAAGAAATTCGGACACATGGATACCCATATACCTAATGGTCAACTACAACCAGTAATAAAAATGAAATGGTTAACCATACACATATGATACATATCCAATATTATACATATCCAACCACGACCACTCACCTTGTCAGCCATACTTTTTAAAAAAATTTACCCCACCAATTTCAACAACCTGGTTAACCACTCGGTTAATAACAAAACAAGCATAGCCCAACAAATCCGGACACATGGTTACCCATATTCAAAACAACTCTACATGGAGCAACCAGGACACCCTAGAGGATGTGCCACCTAGTCCTTGTTTTGCCCTACACCATACCACACAATCCAACCAACACAACCATGTTGTTGTTTTGTCCTAAAAATGTTAAATTGGTCACCCAACACGATACTTCAATTCATATGGCTAACCATTCCCAATTCCCCACACTAATACCAACCACTCGCTGTATGTCAATAGTCTCAACTTATGTTCTACCAACTACAAATATATTGACTACAGGTTGCTTCTTCATATTTATAACCCAAAATATTTCATTAAACCATAAGGTCAACCATTAACTAATTACTCCCCATACAACGCAACAATTGACCACACTCCTGGTCAGCCTTATTTAACCCATTATATTTATTCCAACAATTTCAGCAACATGGTTAACCATTTCCAAAATAACAAAACAAGCGTAGTCAAAGAAATTCGGACACATGGATACCCATATACCCAGTGGTCAACTACAACCAGTAATAAAAATGAAATGGTTAACCATACACATATGCTACAACAACAATATGATTCATATCCCACCACCACCACACACCTGGTCAGCCATATTATACAAAAGTTAGATTGGTCACCCACTACTACACTTCAATTCATGTGGTTACCCATAAGTTCTTTTTTCTTACCAAAGTTAAATTGGTCACCCACCAAGAAACTTCAATTCATATGGTTAACCATTACCAGTATTAACTAATTACTCCCCATCCAACACAAAAAAATCAACAATTGACCACCCTCCTGGTCAGCCATATTTAACCCATTATATTAATCGGTCACCCATCCCGGTTCAGATGCATTACACTTATTAATCCTCAACATCTGTCTTCTAATTAACTCAATTAGTCTTACTAACGTTCGTACAAATAGATTTGTTTTACTCATATTTTCCATCATTCACTCAACCATCACTTATAATACGTCCCTAGTTATTTTGGTGCCATTCATAAAATACTAAGTTCATATCAACACTCACATTTCTGTTAACCATTTCTCAAACATTACACACCTATTACTTGCACCGATTAAGTTCTTTTTCATCAAACTGTTACCTTACATCAGGCACCAAAAACATAATAATGGTGAGGGTGGTTGGCAAAACATCCAACGCTGACCAAAAGCAATTGGATACATAGCCCACCACCTACCACACTTCTGGTCAGCCATACAAAAAATTAAATACCCAAGGTCCAATATAACTACCCCAACATAAAAAACCACCCACACCCAAGCTGATCTTTACCTACCGCTTCACATACTTCTGCTTCCATTTCCACATAACATATTTAACAAAAAAACCTCCCTCCCACACCTTCAGATAGGGTTCTTGCAACTTGTTTTGTTGTGCCCCATTCCCCCGCACCTCCCACACTTCTTCAGCCTTCTCTGCTCCTGCAATGCAATATTACAACAAACCTTGAATTACACTCAAAACAGCTTACACATCGTTTTGTACTAAAGACTTACCTGAATCTCCCCAGTTGACAATATTCTGTTCACCCTTGGTGGTAGTATTCTTCTGTTCCGAATCTCGTCTGGTATTTCATCACCCATCGGATCTTCATGTGGTTGGATTACACCTATGTAGGTTTCCACCCAAGCAGGATTCCTATAATGTTGGCCAACCAATGACCCATACATTAGTCATTTGCTGTCAGCTGCGACCAAAGCATGTACACACGGAATCTTTAGCTTGTCATACCCTCTACAACTGCACTGTTTATCCATTAAGTGTACAATATGTTTCTGCCCAAAAAGCCCCAGAACCTCGGAACTCCAATCCGTTATGTTAGCAACCCTGCTGCCTCTTGTCACTGCCACATTCCTACTTATTATCTTATCAACTTCTGGAGTCAATTCGCCTCAATGCAGCGAAGATTTTTTTTGCCTTGCGCGAAACCATCTCGTTAGCATAGCCTGAATAAACATAATTAATTCCATGATAGGCGATCTCCTAGCCTTCTTAAGTGCATTGTTCAAAGTCTCAGCAATGTTGCTATTCATTAAATTGTACTGGTTCCCTGTTAACCAGGCTCTAGCCCAATTCTGTACTCCAAACTTATGCAAGTACTCAGCACAAGCATCACTACAGTTTTGTATCTGGCCAAATACCTCTTTAAATTGATGTGTCGTAAAGGTACACCCTACTTTCACAACCAGTTGAGCAAGTCCCTTTCACTAGTAAAAACATTCCTATAGCCAGGAAAAAATTCGTGGGAAAAGGCTATTTTTCGTGGGAAATTCGTCATATCCCACGAATTCCCACGAAATAAATTTCCTGTCTATAGTGTCGTGGGCATAGATGATTCGTGGGTAATCCTAGTTAATATTGCTATTGTGGTTCAGATTCGTGGGTATTTTACCACGAACGAATTTGTGGGATTTCATGGGTAAAAAATTATGATTTCAAATAATAAAAATTATATATATATATATATAATATTAATTATTGTTATATTTATATATTGTTATTATAAATTATTAAAAATTGCTAGCTTAATTATTGAATAATTAAATTTTATTTATTATTTTATATTTTATAATTTACAATTTAATTTAAAAAAACAAAAAACAAAAGCTATATCGCCGGTTTCCCTCTCCTTCGCCGTTCGCCACCGTTGTCCGCTCGCCCTCGTCGTCCGCCGTCAACTCGCCACTCTCTCTTGCCATCTACGTCCGCTCGTCGTTCGATCGCCATTCGCTCGCCTTTCGTTCACCGTTCACTCGCCGCTCGAGCTAGCTCGCTCGCCACGACATCGCCGCCTCGCCGCTCGCCAACGCCTCGCTTTTGTAGCTTCGCCCGCCAACGCCGGATCTCGCCAAACGCTGGATCTCGCTGCTCGAGCTCGCTAGCCAACGCCATACACGAGAGATACGCAGATGTAGAGAGACACGAGAGAGATATGCAGAGATATGTAGATATATGCAGAGAGACACGAGAGAGAAGAAAAAAACAAGTGAGGGCAGATACAGAGAAGAGAGAGAGAAGACACAAAGATGCGAGAGAGAAGATTCTCGCACGAGAGAGAAGAGATTAAAAAAAAAGAAATAAAAAAAATCAGGGCCATTGGATTTATTAATGTGATCAACGGTTCAGAATGGTGATCCATGTGTTTATAGATTAGTCAATCAACAGCTTAATCTCATAGACAAATCTGGGCCATTGGATTTAATCTGATCAATGGTCCAAATTAAATCTGATTGATTAGTAAATAAAAATTGATTTATGATTAACTTTTATTTGTTAATTATTTTAATTTATTTTTGTAAAAATATTTATTTTATTTTAATGTGTATACTTTTTTTT